>JAVKPL010013551.1:0-75165 GCA_032173675.1 Gastrolobium villosum | reverse complement strand
GCTTGCATGCATTTAATGTGTTGAAAGACAAGTTAATTACTGCACCCATAATCATGGCACCTGATTTTTCATTACCTTTTGAACTTATGTGTGATGCCAGTGATTTTGCTGTGGGAGTAGTACTAGGTCAAAGGAAGGATAAATTATTGCATGTTATATATTATGCCAGTAAAATTCTGAATGAAGCACAAAAGAATTATGCAACAATAGAAAAAGGATTATTGGCTATAGTATATGCATTTGATAAATTCCGGTCATATCTGCTAGGGTCCAAAGTTATTGTTTATACTGACCATGCAGCATTGAAGTACTTGTTAGCCAAACAGGATGCCAAACCAAGGTTGCTCCGGTGGATGTTACTTCGACAGGAATTTGAAGTAGAGATTAAGGATAAGAAAGGAGTGGAGAACTTGTTAGCTGATCATTTATCAAGGATCACAGTGATAAATTTATAGGAGGGTCCATAGGTAGTGATTAGAGAGGAGTTTCCAGATGAACAAGTGCTGGCCATTAGTACTGTTGCACAGTTGGTGCATGATCAAGTTTTGTCTGTTGACACCCCACCATGGTTTGCTGATTTTGCCAACTATAGAGCTGCTGGAGCCATGCCAAAGGATTTCACTTACCAGCAGAGGAAAGAATGTCTGCATGATGTGAAGAGATACATCTGGGATGAACCATATCTTTTTTATAGATGTTCTGATGGAGTCATAAGGAGATGTATTCCAGAAGAAGAGCAGAAGGGGGTTTTATGGCACTGCCATGGTTCAGCTTATGGTGGTCACTTTACAGGGGAAAGGACAGCAGCCAAGGTTCTGATGAGTGGTTTTTACTGGCCTACATTGTACAATGCCCAAAAATATGTGGAGGCATGTGACAACTGCCAAAGAACCGGGAACATCTCCAGAAGACATGAAATGCCTTTAAACAACATTCTGGAGGTGGAGGTTTTTGATGTTTGGGGTATGGATTTTATGGGACCCTTCCCTTCATCCTACTCTAACAAGTATATCTTGGTGGCAGTTGACTATGTCTCTAAATGGATTGAAGCCATAGCCACTCCAACAAATGATTCTAGGGTAGTGATTGCCTTCATGAGAAAGAACATCTTTGCCAGATTTGGAATTCCAAGAGCCATCATCACTGATGGGGGTACTCATTTTGATAACAGGTGGGTTGAATATTCTCTTGCAAAATATGGAGTTAGACACAAGATAAGCACTCCATACCACCCACAAACTTGTGGTCAAGTCGAAATTTCAAACAGGGAGTTGAAGAGAATATTGGAGAAAACTGTTGGGAGTGCCAGGACAACATGGTCGAAAAAGCTTGATGACACCTTGTGGGCCTACAGGACATCATTTAAAACTCCAATTGGAATGTCTCCATTTCAATTGTTGTTTGGGAAGGCATGCCATCTGCCTGTTGGGTTGGAGCATAGAGCACTGTGGGCAGTCAAGTTTTTAAACTTTGATTCCAAGGCAGCAGGTGAAAAAAGGTTGCTGCAACTGGATGAATTAGATGAGTTCCTCCTGTAAGCATATGAAAGTGCCAGCCTGTACAAGGAGAAAACTAAATTGTGGCATGATAGGAAGATCACACCTAGGGACTTCAAAGAAGGGGATCAGGTGTTGTTGTTCAACTCCAAGTTAAGGTTGTTTCCAGGCAAGTTGAGGTCCCGTTGGTCTGGACCGTTTGTGGTTAAGAGCATGAAGCCTTATGGCTCGGTTGGAATCTGTTCTCATGACTCTGACCAAAGTTTCACTGTTAATGGTCAGAGGTTAAAGCTGTACATTGGATCTGCTGTGGACAGGCAACTGATTTCAGCTGCCTTGTTAGAGGTAAGTTAGTTCATACCCGTCAGGCTCGCGACGTTAAACACGCGCTGAGTGGGAGGCAACCCACTGTACCAGGTATGTGATGTTGATTAATAGATTTTGTTGAAAGAAAAGAAGAGGAAAAAATGTTGACAATTTTTGAGAAAAATTCTGACAAGTGCTGGCCGCTAAAACGTTCATTATAACTATTTTAGCGTCCAGAAGATTGCACTAAGTGGGAGCTCTCTGACTTGTAGCGCTAAAACGTTCAGACTGAATGCTTTAGCGCTCTACAAGAATTCTGAAAGGTGAACTCTCTGACTTGTACCGCTAAAACGTTCAAACTGAACGCTTTAGCGCTCTACAAGGATTCTGAGATACGAGCTCTCTGACTTGGAGCGCTAAAACGTTCAACTTGAACGCTTTAGCGCTCTACAAATGCACAAAGTGTAAGCTCTCTAGTCCAGCGCGCTAAAACGTTCATTACGACCGTTTTAGCGCGGAGTTGCACACCACGTGTGTCAACTTATCTGGTCCTGGGCGCTAAAACGGTGAGTTCTCAACGTTTTAGCGCCGAGTCACTTAAAATTGAACTGCACAGGTTTTTTTCCCTCACTTTTTCTTAACTTCACATCACTCTACATACCTTCTGCATTTTATTACTTGCACTTTCAACTTCAGATCTCATTCACTTCATCCAAACCAGGTACGATTCATCTCCATTCTTTCCTTTGCAAGATTGCAGGCATGTGTGATGAATTATATCTAGGTTGTTTAGGGTTTTATATTTTTTCTTTTCTTCCTTTCATTTGTTACATTCTTTTCATTATGATTCATTGCATGTTACTGTTACGATTGTGTTTTGTATGTTGTTGGGGGGCTGAATGTCATGTTGTTTCTGGGTTTTTGAGTTTGTATGATGAACCACAATGTCACATATTTGCACACACGCACACGGTGTTTGCTAAAATGCCTGACTCAGAATAGTCAGAGCGCTAAAATGCTGGTTCTCAACGTTTTAGCGCTCAGACTGGGTACAACAGGATTACGGCCAAGTCGCTAAAACGCTCCCAGTGACCGTTTTAGCGCCAAACCACTGCATACACACACAAGGTGTTTGTTGAAATACCTGACTTAGAACAGTCAGGGCGTTAAAATGCTGGTTCTCAACGTTTTAGCGCTCAGACAGTGTAAACCAGGATTGCGGCTAGGCTGCTAAAACGCTCCATGTGACCGTTTTAGCGCCCAACCCCTGCTGCAAAACATGACTTTACTTGATTCTGGGAATTAAAGGGGGGTGTCACTGATGTAATGAGGGATTAATTTGCATGATGTTCTTCATTTAAATCTGTGAATTATATGCTATATTGTTCATTACATTACTGACTTGTTCCTTTGATGAACAGATATGTCTGCTTCACCACCAAAGAAAGTCAGCAAAAAGAGGGCAAGAGGGTCCAAAAATTCAACACCACCCCCACCTCCTGCATTTGATGAGCACTTCTGGCGAAGTGCAGAACATGAAGATCGCTTCAATAAGAAAACCTCCCATAGACCATTCGTCTGGGAACGACAATTCATCTTGGACACGGATGAATACCCAGAGTTCCAGTCTCAATTGAGGAGACGGGAATGGGTCACTTTTGGGGAGATATTGGTGAATAGCAGCCCGGCTATAGCCCGGGAGTTCTTTGCCAATGCATACAATGGAGATCAAGGAGGGCAAAGGACCTTCATGAGCTGGGTGAAAGGTAAACAGGTGAAGTATGATGTCTATACCATCCAGAAGTTGCTGAAGATCAAAAGCAGTGATACTACCCAGGCCTTGACTTGTGACTTCCGCCGAAATTGGCGGAAAATTGATGTCCCACCCAGGAGGAGGGATCCTGCCTTTGAGGGATGGACTAAATTGGGGGCGGCTGAACCCTCTTTGCACACAGTTGCAAAACCTGGGGAAAAATGGGAGATGACCAAGGATGGGGTCAATCCAAAACTGCTGTGGTTGAGGCAATTAAATGGAGAAGCAAGGGTCTGGTTCCATTTCATTGTCTCAAACATTATGCCTTCCTCCAACCAGGCGGAGGTAAACTTGATGAGGTCTGTTTTAATTTCAACCATCATGAATAAGGGGAAAGTGGAGTTGCCTACCCTTCTTCAAGACAGTATCTATGATATGGCCCACTCTGACACCAGTACATTTTCTCTTGGCCATTGCTCTCTGATTCAGCTTTTATGCCAGAAAGCTGGAGTTGACATTACTGATAATGGAGTGCAAGTCAAATTGCACCCCAAAATTGATGCCAAGCTGATCAGGGATCAGTTAAGAATTGGAGGGGAAGGTCCAAGGGGATTAACACCGGGCAGAAAGCAAGGAGAGAAGCCAGAGGATGCAGACTTTGAAGAGCGAATTAAAGCAGAGCGAATTAACGTATGGGCCACTTACGTCGTCGCCTCAAATTTATGCAGGCGGGTCAGCAGTCATTCCAGACACATGTTATAAAGATGTTGAACGACATTTGTGAGGCCCAGGGACTTGAGACGTCCACTTTTCAGCCTGCTGTGTACCCTCATTCTGAGGAGGAGGATGCCTTTGAGGCAGCAGCCGCTGCCTATATGCATGATGACAGCGAGTCCTCTGATGATGACATTGAGCATGATGTTCAGGTCCCGGTGGGAGAGACAGTTGCTGCGAGTCAGGATGGTGTAGGACCATCAGCCGGGGTTAGTGTAGGACCAGGGACCAGTACAGGAGCCGCACAGGAAGATTATACACCGCTCCCGCATTCTGACCCAGGAGACCCCTTTGACTCTGATGATGAGGCGACAGCATCCTTTGTGGAGTCATGATTTTGCAGTTTTCCTGCTGTTATTTTGTTTTACTTTTTCAGTACCTGGGTTATTTTGTTGATACATTTATTTTGGTTATTTTGTAATCTGTTACAGTAAATTGAGATTTCACTGTTTGTAGATACACATTTCTGATAGTACTGATGCTATTAACTGTATGTGAATGTGTTTCAGTGATCCACTGCTGTTTTAGATTTAAATTAGTTTTTGGGGACAACAACGTTTAAATCTGGGAATTGTGGGTGTGATGTGATTGAATGGCAAGTGAATACTGCATGGAGAGGTCACACGAGTGGATGAGCCAAAACAGGGAACATCTCAATCTCTTTTCTTTAGTTTTTCTTAGTGTGAATAATTTTTAGTGTAGTTACATGTTAGTGTAGTTTAGAATTAGGATAAAATCTTTTCTTTTTCTTTTATGAAATTTCATGAGGATTTGATTGATCAGAGTTTTAGATGATTGATCAAATTAAGGATACAATCTTATACCTTGCATGTTGAGAAATGAAATGATTGCATGATTCATTTAATGTGTAAGAGTAGAGAGATTAGTTGTGATGCATAGAGAGGAAGTCAAGCATGCACTTTGAACTGTGAGGAAATTGAGCCTATACATAAATTTTTGTTCAGAGAGCATTTTACTGCATGAGTAACTCTAGAACTTGCCTTGTTTCTTGTTTGAAATGGCTGATGATGCATAAGGTAGAGGAATTTTCTTTTTAAACCAGAAAGTTAAATGATCAACCCTTAAGTTCCTGTTGCATGAACCTTTGAGCCTAATCTGTTGTTAATGTACTCTCACATCCATTCCTTTAGACTGAAAAGTTCAGATAAGTGATAAGGGGTGGAGTGTCTTGTGGGAAGTAAGCTATCTTTGCAATAAGTGAATGAAAGAGGTGTTTGAAACATAAGAAAGAAGGAAAGAAAAAAAAAGAGAAAAGGTTGTGGAACACAAAGTGTTTGAGTTTTGGAGGAGGAAAAGTGAAATGTTAAAAGACACAAAGTGTCTGAAAGAAAAAGGAAAGAAAGAAAATTTTTGTTAAAGACACAAAAGTGTCAGGAAGAAAAGGAGGAAGAAAGTCAAAGAATGAAAAGGAAGAAAGATTGGGGAATTAGGAAGGAAATGACAAATATTGTGATTCCCCCTTATCTGAATCTGATTCATTTGATCTGAACTTTTCCTGCCACAGAAAGCCTTACCTTTAGTCAAGCCATACACCAAGCCTCATTGCCAACCATGTTAAGACAATTTTGATCTGCCTTATAGATCATTTGTACCATGAATAATGAGAATAGGGGCAAGCCTATGGAAGTTTGAGTGCAGTGAAGAATGAGTGACATGTTGATCCCTAAACACTAGTGTGCAAGAGAGTTAAATTCTCACAATTTTTGAGAAGATCCTAGTGAGGGGGTGTGTTGTTTGGAAGTCTCTGTATGTCATCTGTACTAATCTGTTGAAAAGCATATAGGATGTTGTGCAAGTCATGAGAAATAAGAGATTGCATGGTTGTAAGTTGTATCAATGTGATCCCTTGTTGAATTTAGTCTATCCTCATGAGTTTCATTTGTAAGAATCTTGAATCCCTCTTTGTTGCAATTGCATTACTGAGGACAACTATCCAAATCTGGGAATTTTGATAAACCCCTGGTTCATCAGGTTTTTCAGCACAAATTAGGATTAATTTGTATGAATAATTGGTTGAAAAAGGAGGTTAATATCTTAGAATTTCCTAAATTGCAAGTTCTGAGAGCTTTGTGAAAATCTACATTGTCTTGCAGGGAAAGGAAACACAAAAAGCATCAAAAGAAGGAAGAAGATTCTGGAGGAGAAAATTGCCTAAGTGTTGAGCGCTAAAACGGTCACACTGACCGTTTTAGCGCGCTGCTGCAGTTCGAAGGAGGAAGTTGCTGGTGCTGAGCGCTAAAACGTCCACACAGACCGTTTTAGCGCGCTGCTACAAATCAGAATTGGAAGCCTCTGGAGCTCAGCGCTAAAACGCCTACACTGAGCGTTTTAGCGCTCGAATGTGCAATTCTTCTCTATCCTGAAACGCTAAAACGTTCAAATCAAGCGTTTTAGCGTTGGAGTCAGTTGAAAGCAGTTGGGAGGTTATCAGCCATGGACGCTAAAACGCTCATTCAGACCGTTTTAGCGCTCACGTCAGTTGAAAGCAGTTGGTCACGCATCAAGCCGGACGCTAAGACGCCCATTTCTGACTGTTTTAGCGTCCACATTATTTTTCCGCAAAATTGTAACACTATAAAAGGCAAAAGGCCTTAAAAAAATGAGTATCTAGATAGTTTTTCTCTCCCATCTCTCTACTCTCCTCTCTTGTATCAGATCTTAGGATCTGAATTCTCACATTTTATTTTACCAATTCTTAGGAGTAGTGTAGCATTGCAATTGAAGATTGAAGATATACTACCATGACAATAGAGTTTGTTCTTTCTTCTTCCTTTGTATTTACCTTCATTATGTCTGAGTTGAGTCCTTTGTAGTCTGATTCAATGGAACTCAAGTGTGTATTTATGAATAATTAATGTGAAGTTATGTTTTCCTATTATGTGACTTGTATGAAGTTGTCTTGATCAATCATTCTTGTTTATGAAATAATGTAGAACAGACATGTTTGCATTGTTTTAAAGTTGAAAACTTCATCATTAGTATTATAGTAGTCAAGACATTGATGCTATAATATTAATGTAATCTTAAAACCTTAGTAATTAATGCAAGTATTATGAAAGGAATCACCAAGACATTGGGGTTTCTGATTAATGTACCCATCAAGGTAGTAAGACATTACATCTTGATGATAAGTAAAAGGTTGATTAACATCACATGATAGAGAAGTCATGATGGAAATTGATTCATTCATAAATTCATACTTGAGGGAGATTGATATCTGACTACTGTTTTAAATTATATTCATATCTTTGTGTTTTAAACTTATCTTATTTTATGCAATTACATTTCTAGTGACAAGAAACTCATGCAAATCAAATCTCTTTGGTTGATTCAAATCAACAACAAGTGGATAATCAGTGCTTGACACAATTCCTCGTGGGAACAATCTTTACTTATCATTTTTATTACTTGTATGACTAGTGCACTTGCTAATCTACACAACACTCCTCATGAATCAAATGGTGCTGATAGAATTGTTTGGAAGCTGCCGGGTGCTAGTGGGGTCACAGTCAAAATTATTTATAATGCCTTAATGAATCACATGGAGGAAGGTATTCATGGTCATAATATATGGTCTTTAATTTGGAAGTTGAAGATTCCTAATCGGATTAGCTTCTTTGTGTGGAAAATGGCTCATCATAGGCTTCCAACTAGGAGCTTGTTGGCTAAGAGAAATATGGTTGCTGCTACTTGCCCTTTGTGTAGTTTAGATTATGAAACTATTCTGCATATGGCTAGAGAATACTGTAATATTAAAAGACTTTGGCAAGAGTTGATTGGACACCCTGAGAATGATGAATTCTTCGATACAGATCTAGATGGTTGGCTCTTGAGATTGTAGAATAAAACTCAGGTTCGGTTTAATGTCTCTTGGTCTTTGATTTTTATTGTTACTATTTGGAATGCTTGGCGGTGGAGAAATGAAATTGTTCATGGAAAGGAATTGAATTACATTCCTACAATATGAATTTTATTGAATCAAAAGTAAAGGAATTTTCTGTAACTTGGCAGAATCATCATAGTATGATAGGTAGAAATTCTTTTGGATTCATTTCTATTAGATGGGATCCTCCGGATTTTGGTTGGATAAAAATAAATATTGATGGGGCAGGTAGAAGTAATGGGGGCGGGGCTGCTTGTGGGGCTAATTTAAGAGATGATTATGGTGTTTGGCTTCATGGTTTGGCATATTACATTGGGCAATGTTCAGCTTTTGTGGCTAAATTATGGGGTGTTCTAAAAGACCTTCAAGCTGCCTAGAATGGGAGTTGGAGACATTGCATCTTAGAAAGTGATTCTAGCTCTGTTATCACTTTGCTCACCAAAGATGGGAGAGCAGCTCGAGAGTCTCGTCTGGTGGCTCGTATTCGAGAATGGTTACAGAAAGATTGGGATGTTCAGCTTGTTCATATCTACAATGAAAGTAATAGCTGTGCAAATTGGTTATCTAAATATCCACTTGATCATGTCGTAGAGAATAATATGTGTAAGTTTAGTTCCCCTCCTCATGTTATTTTGCCATTGCATCTGGCAGTTCTTCTTTGGTGTGTAATTTGCATAGGATTATTCTGACTTGAATTTGTTTTTTTGGATTTTTTCCTCTTTAGTTTAAAAAATAAAATAAAAATCTCGCCGAGGTCTCTAAAGTAAGCGGAATTCGTAAAGATCAGTAGTACGAATTGAGGATATAGTATATAAAAAATAATAATAATAGTTAAGCAAAAAGGATCGTTCTAGGAAAGAAAATTTTGTGTAACTTGCCTGAGGTCACAGTGACATCATTGTATCAAAATGAAAAAAAAAAAAAAAAAAAATTCATGAACATAAGTAATTTCTTTCTGAATCTCCTTTCTCTTATTTTCTCTATCCTTGTATCGCGAACTTATTAGGAGACCACTTAGAGGCTCCATAACATATCCCCTATTACCAGGCTCAACGTTTGAATTCCATGCATTAATTTAATGGACAATTCAAAATGCTTAATAAGAATTTTTCCAACTTAAAAGGGCTTGCATGAAACTAAGATGTTTAGGTGGTTCCATGAAATATTCATTGGTGGCATGCTACCACTACATCCACCAAAATCTCCTAAGTTCGAATTCTTGTTCCCTCCTCGCTTGCATTCTTCTCCTGCGTGTTCTTCCCTTCTCTCTGAATCCTCTCTTCAATTCCATGGCATTTCTTCGTACCGTTGTGACCCTCTTCTGTCTACTCTACTCATTGCTCTAAAATCTTCATCTTCTGTCTCCTGCTGCAGGATCATTCATGCCCGAGTGATCAAATCTCTGGATTACAGGGATGGGTTTATCGGTGATCAGTTGGTATCATGTTACCTCAACTTGGGCTCCACCACAGAAGCACAGAAATTGTTTGATGAAATGCCCAAGAAGGATTTTGTCTCCTGGAATTCTTTGATATCTGGTTTTTCGAAAAGGGGACACCTTGGTGATTGCATGAATGTGTTTTCTACAGTGAAATCTGAACTGGCATTGGAATTGAATGAGCTTACGCTCATATCTGTCATCTCTGCTTGTGCTTCTGCTAAAGCCCAGGATGAAGGTCATTATCTTCATTGTTATACACTGAAATCGGGTATGGAATTGGAGGTGAAGGTTGTTAATGCTCTGATGAATATGTATGGAAAGTTTGGCTGTGTTGACTCTGCATTCAAGCTGTTTTGGGCAATGCCAGAGCAGAATATGGTGTCGTGGAATTCAATGGTGGCTGTTTGCACCCAAAATGGAATCCCTAATGAAGCTGTTAAATATTTTAATATGATGAGGTTGAATGCACTTCTTCCTGATGAAGCCACAATGGTGAGCTTGCTTCGAGCCTCTGAAAATTTGCCTTTAGGAAGATTGGTAGAGGCCATACATGGTGCGATCTTCACCTGTGGTCTTAATGAAAATATAAAAATTCTGACCACCCTTTTGAACTCGTATTCAAAGTTAGGGAGATTTAATGCTTCTCGTAAGATCTTTGCCGAGATAAGTAAGCCCGATAAAGTGGCTTGGACTGCAATGCTTGCAGGCTATGCCATGCATGGGCGTGGAAAAGAAGCAATAGAATTCTTTCAAAGGACAGTAAGGGAAGGTATGGAGCCTGATCATGTTACTTTTACTCATTTATTAAGTGCTTGTAGCCACTCCGGGCTTGTCAAGGAAGGAAAGTACTACTTCCAAATCATGTCCGATGTTTACAGAGTTCAACGCCGAATTGAACATTATTCATGTATGGTTGATCTTCTTGGCCGCAGTGGTCTTCTCAATGATGCTCATGAACTGATTAAGAACATGCCATTAGAGCCAAATTCTGGAGTCTGGGGTGCCCTTCTTGGTGCTTGTAGAATTTATGGTAACATTAATTCGGGGAAGGAAGCTGCAGAGAATTTGATTGCGTTAGATCCGTCAGACCCTAGAAACTATATCATGCTTTCCAACATCTATTCTGCTGCAGGTCTGTGGAGTGATGCATCAAAAGTGAGGGCTTTAATGAAGACTAAAGTTCTTACTAAAAACCCGGGATGCAGTTTTATTGAGCATGGGAATAAAATCCACCGTTTTGTGGTGGATGATTATTCTCACCCTATTTCAGACAAAATACATAAAAAGCTGGAAGAGCTTATGAGAAAAATTCAAGAGGTTGGCTTTGTGTCTGAAACCGAATCCGTTCTCCATAACGTTGACGAGGAGGTAAAAACAAATATGATTAACAAGCACAGTGAGAAGATAGCTCTTGCATATGGACTTTTGGTTAGTCGCGTTGATATGCCATTAGTTATCATAAAGAATCTCAGAATATGCCGTGATTGCCACAACACTGCAAAATTTGTCTCGCTGATAGAGAAGCGTACTATCATGATTCGAGATTCAAAGAGATTTCACCACTTTTCAAATGGATTATGTTCTTGTGGTGATTATTGGTAACGATCCGTGTAGGAAGGAAATTCAACAAGTAAAAGGAAATTCCTAACCCTGTTCCAAGCTTACGAATCATTCATTATAAGACTCCATTCAAGAATCTCCAATTGTCTGTGCACAAAGTAACATGAATAATTATAACTTATGTCACTTTCTTTACATATTCAATAATTAGATATCAAAGTATTAGCATAACAATCATCTTAGATATCAGGATAGCTATTTAAGTTGAGTTGTCCGGTGATCAAGACAACCGGATATATCTTAATATAGGGTGCTCTTTATGACAATGGTATGAAGGCCCTTGAGAAGCTTCCCAGGTGCTGTGTAACGGTGGTGGGGGAGCTGTTTAATGGTTATGGTGACTCTCCAAATAAACAGAGTAATAACTCATAAAATAATAGAACAATGTGTATCTTTGTGGGGGTGAGGGGATATTTATAGGTGAGGATTGAGGAATGCGCTTCATTGCGTGGAAGACAGTATGGGAGGATAGGATAACCTAGCCACCATAGCCTGTTGATATGGAGCAAAGTTATTATGGATCGGGACCATGGAAAATTGGGTGGGACTGAGGTGAGAGAAGGAGAGAAAAAGTTGAGGAGAGAAAGGAAAGAGAAAAGAAAAAATATACAGGTGTCAATTTTTGAGTGGAAGGACCACGGTGGTCCGGGAGCATATTAAAAATCAATTTAGTTAGGATCGTCTCTACAATTAGGAATTTAAAACAAGAAATAAAGAACATTGACCCGTTATCTATGGAAGGTAAGAACCAAAGGTATAAGAAGGATAAAGACGCCACATTCAAGAAAAAAGGTGAGTGATAAGTCTATTTTTAACGCTACAAGAATAAGCTTCTTGATAAGTTTAGAGTTCTAGATAAGAACCAAAGAGAAGAAACCTCTCTATTATATTATAACTTCAAAGTTTGATTACAAGAGTTATATCCTCTCTTATTTATACTTGGAACATCCCTCCAAGAATAGGAAAAGACTAGCAAATGAAAATACACTAATTTAAAGTTGACAACTTGAATAAAGGAAAAGACTCTAATCAGTTCACTAAACATTAATGACATTGAAAATGTTAATCCACCCCACTAAACATTAATAACATTGAAAATGCTATCAGCCCCACTAAGCACTAATTGACATTGAAAATTGCTACTCATTCCACTCAACCTCCCTTCATTGATGACATTAATTAAATTGTGATTATGAATAAATTTGGACTTGATGTCTTCATGATTAGCCCACATTTACTGGATCAACCCACGAAGAGCTTCTTTAAACTTCTTGGCCCTTGATCTCGTGATTAGCCCATTTGGCAATTGCAATGGATCATTAGGTGTTGTCTCCTTATTCATATCATTCACTCCCTCTTCAAAAGAATTTGTCCTCAAATTTGCACCTACATCAAAAGGAGATAAATCAGAAACATTAAATATTGCACTAACATTGTACTCACCTGGAAGGCCAAGCTTGTAGGCATTATCATTTATCCTTTCAATCACTTGAAATGGTCCATCACCCCTTGGAAGCAGTTTGGAACGTCTTCGGGCTGGAATGAAAGTAAACTGGCCTTTGAAGGCCGATGCATGTAAGGTGTAAAAACAAAATTTTTACTGCAGAAACATACATGCACACATAGGTTCATGCTTTAAGACAACATGATGTTACCTTGTTTTTGGCCTGATCAGTCAGGGAGGTCAGATGTCAGGCTTGAAGGGTTCAAACCCTCTAATGGTAATCCACACCACCGTTTGTCAATGATGCAAGAACTCCTTCTTGAAAGCCACCAGATGAACACCATAGTGAGGCTTGCTATGCGCACAAGTGGTGAAGGTGGAGGCTAGGTATTCTGTATGGAAAGGTGTAGTGAACTACCCTACAGAATGGTGCATGAGATGAAGGAGAGTAGGCTAGGTTTTCACAAAATCCTAAGGAGAGGAACAAGTGTTATGCGCACACCTTGGAGAGGAGGAGAGAATTAAATCATTCAAAAATGAAAACTAACTTTCAAAATCCCATGAAAGTTGCGCATGAATCAGGGGAGGATAATGTGGAGTTGTTGCAAAACAAATCTTGCCAACAACCTCCAATCTTATCCTCATGAAACTAAGTTCAAAATAATTTAAACTTAAATTCATAAACTATCATATAATATACTTTTCATTCGCATAATTCAGTCCTAAAAAGGGGTCCAAATATATTGAGTAGTTGCATTCAAAATATGAACCAACTCACCCACTGATTCTCTCAACCACCAAATCTGATTGGAGCTTTGTTTTAAGTGACAAGATGACATTCTTATCACATTAATATGCGCCCCAAACAGCCCAAGTTTATGCTCCAAAGATGCTTCTTGATCCAAGGAATATGTTCCAATAAGATCTTATCTTATCCTTTTGTTATGAAACAACTTTTCAAAGCCAATTCAAATTCGAATTCAAACACTTGAATTCAAATGTTCAAACATTCAATTTCGAAATTTAAAATTCAAAATTTCAAATTCAAAATTCAAATTTCAAAATTCAAATTCCAAATTCAAATTTCAAATTTCAAATTTCAAATTTCAAATTTCAAATTTCCAATTTCAAATTCAAAATTCGAATTTCAAAATTCAAATTTCAAATTCCAATTTCAAAATTCAAATTTCAAATTCCAAATTCGAAATCCAATTTGATTATTAATTTAACTAATTAAATTAATTAGTAATGGCTTGGACTATCCAAGCCCATTACTAAGCTCCATGCACCACCCACCTATTTAGGTGGGCTTCCAAACAGCTTCTTGGGCTAACAACCATTATTATGCCCAATACCTTTAAAGCTAGTTTATCATGACTACAAGGTGTTAGTGTGTGACCCATTAGGTCCAACTTAGCTTCTGACATAAATGGGCTTGGGCCTAACAAACCCACAACCCAATTAATGACAACACAGAGCACTAGCAATGCTTTATTGCCCCAGAACTAGTCAGATTAATGACTTGATCATCCTATTGCACATATTTGGTTATCGTATGTATTTTCCTTCGTCTCGGTTATCTTCCCATTAACCTAGGGCAAGGAAATGTATCAACCCCTGCGGTTTAGGGTAAGCTTTATTCGAAATAGGGAATCTTCAATTTACTGACTCTAAAGGCAGATCATCTCATGATCTCTTTTACTATGCATAGATTCCCGAGTCCCTGTAAATGTCATCCCGATTTCTCCGGTTTACAGATAACCTAATCTCTCACAGAGATTTGACAAATTCCTTCAGCTTATTACCCTATCCCTGAGCCCTTTAAGGACACGCCCAACAGTATACCTATGAGTCTCCATGTTTCAGGCAGACGAGGCATACAATCAAAACATGCCTTCAAGAACACAGTCTAGGTAATAACTTCTGGTCTAAGGAAAGACATACCCAAACATAAAGAGATTACTCTAATGACACTATCTGTGAGATTTCCTCATAGAGTCTCTTTTTGGGTCTGTTCAGTGCAAGCTATAATCTTATAGGTCCGCCCACGACTTTAGCTAAGATATCTCCATATCTGCAGCTCATGAGGTCTTTACCTTGTATCCATATACAAGTAGATAAGTCGTACTAGTCTTACCCGAGATCACTGATCCCCAAACTCAGTGTCTCTAGACTAGGAACATATAATTAGGAATAGACATGCAATATCATTGAATCCTCATGATCGTGATCTCATCACAGATACTCAAGAGATACCTGTTCTATTCCAAGGGGTTTATCCAGTTCGTTCATATAATATTAACAGTAATATCGAGACACAATATGAAACTGAATAAATAGTGCTTTCATTTATTTGCGACAAACAAAGTTCTACATCTAGTGTCCTTTATTTAATCAAAAGATTGTCTCTAGGACACCCATATACTAACAAGCTCCCACTTGGCCTAGAGCCAATCAGACCTAAGTCGAATGCCCAAAGCCTCATAATGACTATCATGTTTTCTCTGCGAAACAGCCTTTGTCAGAGAATCGGCTAGGTTATCGTCTGTGGGAACATAATCCATTTTTACATCATTCCTATCAATGATTTCTCTAATCAAATGATATCCGCGGAGCACGTGTTTATATCTTTGATGAGACCTAGGTTCCTTTGACTGCGCAATGGCTCCTGTGTTATCGCAAAGCAACTGTATGGGCTCATCCATGCTTGGAACCACCCTTAGTTCATTTATGAACTTCTTGATCCACACTGTCTCCTTAGCTGCTTCTAAAGCAGCTATGTATTCAGCCTCTGTCATTGAATCTGCTGTTGTCTCCTGCTTGGAACTTTTCCAAGACACTGCCCCACCATTTAAGGTGAATACGAATCCTGACTGTGACTTGCAGTCATCTTTGTCACTCTGAAAGCTGGCATCAGTGAACCCTTTCATTGTTAACTCATTAACCTCACCATAGACCAGAAACGCATCCTTAGTTCTTCTTAAGTATTTAAGGATGGTTTTGACTGCCGTCCAGTGACCCTCTCCAGGGTCTGACTGATATCTGCTCGTAATGCTTAAAGCATATGAGACATCTGGTCTCGTACATATCATGGCATACATGATGGATCCAATAGCCGAAGCGTATGGAATTCCACTTATTCGATCCTTCTCAGGATGTGACTTAGGACACATAGCCCTTGATAGGTGTACCCCATGACTGACAGGAAGAAAACCCCTTTTCGACCCTTCCATGCTAAACCTCTTTAGCATCTTGTCAACGTACGTGGATTGAGATAAACCCAGCAGCCTCTTGGATCTATCTCTATAGATCTTTATACCAAGTATAAAGGCTGCCTCTCCCAAATCCTTCATGGTAAAGTTTTCTGAAAGCCACTCTTTCGTTATTTTTAATGTGGGGATGTCATTTCCTATTAGCAATATGTCATCTACATAAAGCACTAGGAAGACGACATTACTCCCACTAACCTTTCTGTAAACACAAGGTTCATCCTCGTTCTTGATAAAACCGTTACTCTTAACGACTTCATCAAAACGTATATTCCAACTCCTTGATGCTTGCTTTAGCCCATATATTTACCTTTGTAGTTTGCATACCATATGCTCCTGATCTTTGATTTCAAAGCCTTCAGGTTGTGTCATGTACACTTCCTCCTTCAAGAACCCATTCAAGAAGGCGGTCTTGACATCAATTTGCCAAATTTCATAGTCGTGGTATGCTGCTATTGCAAGCATGATCCTAATAGATTTGATCATGGAAACTGGTGAGAAAGTTTCATGATAGTCAACTCCTTGTCTTTGACGATACCCTTTCGCCACCAACCTAGCTTTGTAGGTCTGAACGTTGCCATCTGCATCAGTCTTTCTTTTAAAGACCCATTTATTACCGATAGGAACTATTCCTCGTGGTTTAGGAACCAAGGTCCATACCTTGTTCTGATACATCGAATCCATTTTAGATTCCATGGCTTCAAGCCATCTTGAGGAGTCAACATCTTTGACCGCCTCCTCGTAGTTACTTGGTTCATCATCCTCTACAGTTTGCTGATTTTCAATCACAAACCCGTACCTCTCAGGTGGATGGATGACCCTCGTAGATCTACGGAGTTGTGTGTTTACTTCTCCATTGGAGAACGTCGCATGCGGAGCAGACTCGGGTTCCTCAATCTGTTCTTGTGGATCTTGCACTTCTTCAAGATCAATCATACTCCCACTGCCTCCTTGAGAGATCAAGTCCTTCTCAAGGAACTCAGCATTCTTTGACACAAACACTTTGTGTTCTTCCATGGAGTAGAAGTAGTATCCCTTAGTATTTTTAGGATACCCCACAAATAGACATTTAGTACTCTTAGCACTAAGCTTGTCTGATGTCAACGCTTTGACATAAGCTGGCGATCCCCATACCCCGAGGTAACTCAGGTTGGGTCTCTTACCACTCCATATCTCATGGTGTGGTCTGAACAGATTTAGACGGTACCCTATTTAGAAGGTATGCCGCTGTGTCTAAGGCATTTCCCCAAAACGATTTTGGAAGTTGAGTGATGCTCTCCGGCAAGTATACTGATCGCACAAGTAATAAAATGATAAGTAAAGTTCATCTCCACAGGGATTGGGATCGAATATCAAATAAATTTTCTCTTAAGGAATGGAAGATTTCAAATAGGGTTTTTGACAAATATTGTCAATTGGATGGAAATTGAATTTTGAAAATAAAAGACTTATTTTTTTGTATTTTTATTTTGAGAAATAAAACAATAAAAATGAGAACTGATTTGTAAAAAGAATAAGAAAAGCATTGTAGCCAGGATTCATTCACCAAATGATCCCCACTTTTTACTCCGGATTGATTTACAATAATTATTTATATAATTACTCAGATAAATTATCATCTAAAAGATTTAATAGTTAACCCTCAATTCCTTGCAGGGTTAACCCTTTAATCCCATGAGAAACCCCAATTCCTTGCAATGTTTCTCATAGGATCAAGCAATGAGCGCGATAATTTAAGCATCTGCAATCGTATACACGTCTATTCCTAGCACGCATACAGATTGTTGTCTTACTCCCTTTCGAGATCAAAACCCCAATATTCCTATCTAGGGCTTTGATCCTCAGAATATCCCCAACTATCAGATTGATTAATTCTAACAAAGAAGATATCGAATTCGCGCAGAGTAATGATAAAGATAATTATATAAATCAAAAACCACAAATCAATCCTTCGTATCAAGGGTTCACATATGGATCGTGACCCTGACTACAATAAAAATGATCTAGCCGATCAACATCATGATCGCTGATCTAAAATTCAACATAAAATTAAAACAAAAGATAAAGAAATACTAGAAGTAGATGAAGAACGAAGAACAACTCCAGTGCCCTTCTCCTCCAATCTCCAGATCTGCCTCTCCACCAACTGTGTCTGTGTTTTTTTTTCCTTCCAATCTGCAAAGTCTGCCGACCTAATTCAGCAAATATCCCTTTTATAATATTCTCTTCTCATTCCAAAAATGCCCTCAGAAAACACGGAG
This sequence comes from Gastrolobium villosum, assembly GCA_032173675.1. Lineage (NCBI taxonomy): Eukaryota > Viridiplantae > Streptophyta > Magnoliopsida > Fabales > Fabaceae > Gastrolobium > Gastrolobium villosum. The sequence goes on along the minus strand of JAVKPL010013551.1, from coordinate 56,897 downwards.
ATATGTCTCGCAAACCGGCGCCAGTTGGCGCCGAATTGGCGGAAGTTTGCGCCACTCCTTTTCCTCCTGGCGCTACCCAGCGCCATGCTTCACAATTAATGGCGTTAGTTAGCGCCAATTTCACCTATTTTGGGCGCTAGCTAGCGCCAACTTTTATTCATTTTAGGCGCTAGCTAGCGCCAATGCACTGACTTACGGCGCTAGCTTGCGCCATTTTCTTCATGAGTGGGCGTTAGGTTGCGCCAAGGTTCTGTGTTATTGCGCTGGGGAGCGCCACTTTGGTGCTACCTCGCGCCACTTTGGTGCCTTCGCTGCAAAGTTCGTAAACTGGTGCGGTTTTGCGCCATTTTGGTGCCGATCCGCGCCATGCTTGGGACTCATAGTGTGCTACAGCGGTGTAAAATTGCATTAACAGGCTTTTTATAATTCTTCAGTTATTTTCCCTGTAAAAATATAATTAAAAGGTGAATATTATTGACATTCAAAGAATCAATATAATTAGCAAATATGTATTTAATCAGCTCTCTTATGACTCAATTCTTGTCAATTTTATCACAGAAAAATCACACTTGTCAGAGGCACATCATTGAGTCTCACTCATCATAGACCTAACCATGTCTAAAAAGGTCCTGTTTATGCTTTTGGAGACACCGTTTTGGTGTGGTGTGTAAGGAGCGGTAAGTTGTGAGAGAATTCCATTTTCTCTCAGATAATCATGAAACTCATGGCTCAAATATTCACCACCACGATCTAATCGTAATGTCTTAATCATCTTGCCACGCTGTTTCTCCACTTCATTCCTAAAATCTTTGAACTTTTCAAAAGCTTCAGATTTATATCTCATTAGGTATATATACCCAAATCTTGATTTGTCATCTGTAAAGGTAATGAAATAGGAATATCCACCTCTAGCCTCAATAGACATTGGGCCACATACATCAGTATGAATGAGTTCTAATAACTCACTAGCCCTATGACTCTCAAGCCCTTTGGGCTTTTGTTGAATCATTTTCCCAGCTAGACAAGATTCACACTGTCCATATGATTCCAAATCCATGGAGTCCAGTTATCCATCTCTATGCATCCTAGACAATCTTGTTTCATTTATGTGCCCTAGTCTACAGTGCCAAAGATAAGATTGATTATCCGTCCTAGGTCGTTTCACATCTATATTGAGCACTTCATTTCCCATTTCCAACACATACAATCCATTTATTAAAGAAGCAGTACCATAAACCATATCATTCAAAATGATAGAAAAAGTACCATCCCTAATAATGAAAGTATAACCATCTTGTTCTAAACAAGAAATTGAAATAATGTCTCTAGAAATATGCGAAACATAAAGATAATTATTCAAATGCAATAAAAGGCCCGTAGGCAAAATAAGGTCAGCATCGCCAACTGAATGAGCAGCAACCCTTGCTCCATTACCAACGCGGAGATCCACCTCGTTTCTATCCAATCTCCTTGGGCTCCTAAGTACCTGCAACATATTGCAGATATGAGAACCACATCAGGTATCCAATACCCATGAGGTTGGATTAGCATAAGAATAATTTATCTCAATCATGAAAATACCTGAGGCAGAAGCATCACCATGCTTCTTGTCCTTCACATTGTTCAGGTAGTCTGGACAATTCCTCTTCCAGTGGCCTTTCTTGCCACAATGGAAGCACTCAGCATCACCTTTGTCCTTAGGTGCCTTCTTACCCTTCTTCTTGCCCTTCTTCTTCTTGGATTTTCCTTTGGGCTTAATGAAAGTAAACTGGCCTTTGAAGGCCGATGCATGTAAGGTGTAAAACAAAAATTTTACTGCGGAACATACATGCACACATAGGTTCATGCTTTAAGACAGCATGATGTTACCTTGTTTTTGGCCTGATCAGTCAGGGAGATCAGATGTCAGGCTTGAAGGGTTCAAACCCTCTAATGGTGATCCACACCACCGTTCGTCAATGATGCAAGAACCCTTTCTTGAAAGCCACCAGATGAACACCACAGTGAGGTTTGCTATGCGCACAAGTGGTGAAGGTGGAGGCTAGGTATTCTGTTTGGAAAGGTGTAGTGAGCTACCCTACAGAATGGTGCATAGATGGAGGAGAGTTGGCTAGGTTTTCACAAAACCCTAAGGTGAGGAACAAGTCATGCGCACACTTGGAGAGGATGAGGGATTTAAATCATTCAAAATGAAAACAAAATTTCAAAATCATTTGAAATTTGTGCATGGATTAGGGAGGATAAGGTGGAGCTGTTGCAAAACTAATTTTGCCAACAACCTTCAATCTTATCCACATGAAATTAAGTTCAAAATAATTTAAACTTAAATTCATAAACTATCATATAGTATATACTTTTCATGCGCATAATTCAGCCCTAGAAAGGGTCCAAATATATTGAGTAGTTGCATTCAAAATTTGAATCAACTCACCCACTGATTCCCTCAACCACCAAATCTGAATGGAGGTTTGTTTTAAGTGATAAGATGACATTCTTATCACTTAAACTTGCGCACCAAACAGCCAAGGAAGTGCCTCCAAAGATGCTTCTTGATCCAAGGAATATGCTCCAATAAGATCCTGTCTTATCCTTTTGTTATGAAACAACTTTTCAAAACCAATTCAAATTCGAATTCAAACACTTGAATTCAAACGTTCAAACATTCAAATTCAAAATTCAAAATTTCAAATTTCAAATTTCAAATTCAAAATTCGAATTTCAAAATTCAAATCCAAATTCAAATTTCAAATTTCAAAATTCAAATTTCAAATTTCAAATTTCTAATTCAAAATTCGAATTTCGATATTCAAATTCTAAATTCAAATTTCAAATTCAAAATTCGAAATTCAAATATTTGATTATTAATTTAACTAATTAAATTAATTAGTAATGGCTTGGACTATCCAAGCCCATTAGTAAACTCCATGCACCACCCACCCATTTAGGTGGGCTTCCAAACAGCTTCTTGGGCTAACAACCATTATTAGGCCCAATACCTTTAAAGCTAGTACATCATGACTACAAGGTGTTAGTGTGTGACCCATTAGGTCCAACTTAGCTTCTGACATAACTGAGCTTGGGCCCAACAAGCCCACAACCCAATTAATGACAACACAGAGCACTAGCAATGCTTTGTTGCCCCAGAACTAGTCAGATTAATGACTTGATCAACCTATTGCACATATTTGGTTGCCGTATGTATTTCCCTTCGTCTCAGTTATCTTCCCATTAACCTAGGGTAAGGAAATGTATCAACCCCTGAGGTTTAGGGTAAGCTTTATTCGAAATAGGGAATCTTCAATTTACTGACTCTAAAGGCAGATCATCTCATGACCTCTTTTACCATGCATAGATTCCCGAGTCCCTGTAAATGTCTTCCCGATTTCTCCGGTTTACAGATAGCCTAATCTCTCACAGAGATTTGACGAATTCCTTCAGCTTATTACCCTAGCTCTGTGCCCTTTAAGGACACGCCCAACAGTATACCTATGAGTCTCCATGTTTCAGGCAGACGAGGTATACAATCAAAACATGCCTTCAAGAATACAGTCTAGGTAATAACTTCTGGTCTAAGGAAAGACATACCCAAACATAAAGAGATTACTCTAATGACACTATCTGTGAGATTTCCTCATAGAGTCTCTTTTTGGGTCTGTTCAGTGCGAGCTATACTCTTATAGGTCCACCCACGACTTTAGCTAAGATATCTCCATATCTGCAGCTCATGAGGTCTTTACCTTGTATCCATATACAAGTAGATAAGTCGTACTAGTCTTTACTCGAGATCACTGATCCCCAAACTCAGTGTCTCTAGACTAGGAACATATAATTAGGAATAGACATGCAATATCCTTGAATCCTCATGATCGTGATCTCATCACAGATACTCAAGAGATACCTGTTCTATTCCAAGGGGTTTATCCAGTTCGTTCATATAATATTAACAGTAATATCGAGACAGAATATGAAACTGAATAAATAGTGCTTTCATTTATTTGCGACAAACAAAGTTCTACATCTAGTGTCCTTTATTTAATCAAAAGATTGTCTCTAGGACACCCATATGCTAACAAGCTCCCATTTGGCCTAGAGCCAATCAGACCTATGTCGTATGCCCAAAGCCTCATAATGACTATCATGTTTTCTCTGAGAAACAGCCTTTGTCAGAGAATCGGCCAGGTTATCGTCTGTGGGAACATAATCCATTTTTACATCATTCCTATCAATGATTTCTCTAATCAAATGATATCTGCGGAGCACGTGTTTAGATCTTTGATGAGACCTAGGTTCCTTTGACTGCGCAATGGCTCCTGTGTTGTCGCAAAGCAACTGTATGGGCTCATCCACGCTTGGAACCACCCTTAGTTCATTTACGAACTTCTTGATCCACACTGCCTCCTTAGCTGCTTCTGAAGCAGCTATGTATTCAGCCTCTGTCGTTGAATCTGATGTTGTCTCCTGCTTGGAACTTTTCCAAGACACTGCCCCACCATTTAAGGTGAATACGAATCCTGACTGTGACTTGCAGTCATCTTTGTCACTCTGAAAGCTGGCATCAGTGAACCCTTTCATTGTTAACTCATTAACCCCACCATAGACCAGAAACACATCCTTAGTTCTTCTTAAGTGTTTAAGGATGGTTTTGACTGCCGTTCAGTGACCCTCTCCAGGGTCTGACTGGTATCTGCTCATAATGCTTAAAGCATATGAGACATCTGGTCTCGTACATATCATGGCATACATGATGGATCCAATAGCCGAAGCGTATGGAATTCCACTCATGCGATCCTTCTCAGGCTGTGACTTAGGACACATAGCCCTTGATAGGTGTACCCCATGAATGACAGGAAGAAAACCCCTTTTCGATCCTTCCATGCTAAACCTCTTTAGCATCTTGTCGACGTACGTGGATTGAGATAAACCCAGCAACCTCTTGGATCTATCTCTATAGATCTTTATACCAAGTATAAAGGCTGCCTCTCCCAAATCCTTCATGGTAAAGTTTTCTGAAAGCCACTCTTTCGTTATTTTTAATGTAGGGATGTCATTTCCTATTAGCAATATGTCATCTACATAGAGCACTAGGAAGACGACATTACTCCCACTAACCTTTCTGTAAACACAAGGTTCATCCTCGTTCTTGATAAAACCGTTACTCTTAACGACTTCATCAAAACGTATATTCCAACTCCTTGATGCTTGCTTTAGCCCATATATTGACCTTTGTAGTTTGCATACCATATGCTCCTGATCTTTGTTTTCAAAGCCTTCAGGTTGTGTCATGTACACTTCCTCCTTCAAGAACCCATTCAAGAAGGCGGTCTTGACATCCATTTGCCAAATTTCATAGTCGTGGTATGCTACTATTGCAAGCATGATCCTAATAGATTTGATCATGGCAACTGGTGAGAAAGTTTCTTCATAGTCAACTCCTTGTCTTTGACGATACCCTTTCGCCACCAACCTAGCTTTGTAGGTCTGAACGTTGCCATCTGCATCAGTCTTTCTTTTAAAGACCCATTTATTACCGATAGGAACTATTCCTTGTGGTTTAGGAACCAATACCTTGTTCTGATACATCAAATCCATTTCAGATTCCATGGCTTCAAGCCATCTTGAGGAGTCAACATCTTTGACCGCCTCCTCGTAGTTACTTGGTTCATCATCCTCAACAGTTTGCTGATTCTCAATCACAAACCCGTACCTCTCAGGTGGATGGATGACCCTCGTAGATCTACGGAGTTGTGTGTTTACTTCTCCATTGGAGAACGTCGCCTGCAGAGCAGACTCGGGTTCCTCAATCTGTTCTTGTGGATCTTGCACTTCTTCAAGATCAATCTTACTCCCACTGCCTCCTTGAGAGATCAAATCCTTCTCAAGGAACTCAGCATTCTTTGACACAAACACTTTGTGTTCTTCCATGGAGTAGAAGTAGTATCCCTTAGTACCTTTAGGATACCCCACAAATAGATATTTAGTACTCTTAGCACTAAGCTTGTCTGATGTCAACGCTTTGACATAAGCTGGCGATCCCCATACCCTGAGGTAACTCAGGTTGGGTCTCTTACCACTCCATATCTCATATGGTGTAGTCTGAACAGATTTAGACGGTACCCTATTTAGAAGGTATGCCGCTGTGTCTAAGGCATATCCCCAAAACGATTTTGGAAGTTGAGTCTCACTCATCATAGACCTAACCATGTCTAACAAGGTCCTGTTTCTCCTTTCGGAGACACCGTTTTGGTGTGGTGTGTAAGGAGCGGTAAATTGTGAGAGAATTCCATTTTCTCTCAGATAACCCTGAAACTCGTGGCTCAAATATTCACACCACGATCTGATTGTAATGTCTTAATCATCTTGCCACGTTGTTTCTCCATTTCATTCCTAAACTCTTTGAACTTTTCAAACGCTTCAGATTTATATCTCATTAGGTATATATACCCAAATCTTGATTTGTCATCTGTAAAGGTAATGAAATAAGAATATCCACATCTAGCCTCAATAGACATTGGGCCACATACATCAGTATGAATGAGTTCTAATAACTCACTAGCCCTATGACTCTCAAGCCCTTTGGGCTTTTGTTGAATCATTTTCCCAGCTAGACAAGATTCACACTGTCCATAGGATTCCAAATCCATGGAGTCCAGGTATCCATCTCTATGCATCCTAGACAATCTTGTTTCATTTATGTGCCCTAGTCTACAGTGCCAAAGATAAGATTGATTATCCGTCCTAGGTCGTTTCACATCTACATTGAGCACTTCATTTCCCATTTCCAACACATACAATCCATTTATTAAAGAAGCAGTACCGTAAACCATATCATTCAAAATGATAGAAAAAGTACCATCCCTAATACTGAAAGTATATCCATCTTGTTCTAAATAAGAAATTGAAATAATGTTTCTAGAAATTTGCGGAACATAGAGACAATTATTCAAATGCAATAAAAGGCCCGTAGGCAAAATAAGGTCAGCATCTCCAACTGAATGAGCAGCAACTCTTGCTCCATTACCAACGCGGAGATCCACCTCGTTTCTATCCAATCTCCTTGGGCTCCTAAGTACCTGCAACATATTGCAGATATGAGAACCGCATCCGGTATCCAATACCCATGAGGATGGATTAGCATAAGAATAATTTATCTCAATCATGAAAATACCTGAGGCAGAAGCATCACCATGCTTCTTGTCCTTCACATTGTTCAGGTAGTCTGGACAATTCCTCTTCCAGTGGCCTTTCTTGCCACAATGGAAGCACTCAGCATCACCCTTGTCCTTAGGTGCCTTCTTACCCTTCTTCTTGCCCTTCTTCTTCTTGGATTTTCCTTTGGGCTTAAGGGGGTCACCTTTTGCAGGCTCCTTACCCTTTCCCTTGGCCTTGCTAGGCCCACCAATCAAAAGAGCCTGTGTCCTATCCTTCTTGATAGACACTTCAGCTGTTGTTAACATGCTTAACAACTCAGGCAAGCTCACTTGCATCCCATGCATATTGTAATTCATGATGAATTGACTGAAGGAAGGTGGAAGTGAGGTGAGGACTAAGTCATTACTTAGCTCGGCATCCATGATGAAGCCTAGGTTTCCTAGCTTCTCAATCAGCCCGATCATCTTGAGAACATGGCTGCCAACAGACATGCTCTAAGTCATCCTACAAGAGAACAGTTCTCTTGAGGCCTCATACCTCTCATGCCTGCCTTTAATATCATACAACTCCTTGAGATGTACGATAATAGAGGGAGCATCCATATGCTCATGCTGCTTTTGCAGTTCAGGAGACATGGATGCCAACATGATGCATACTGCCATCACATTGTCATCCAAGTGCTGTTGGTGGGTTACGAAATCAAATTCCGCAAACCCTTCTTCCCCTTCCCGTGGAGCTACGGGTATTACAGCATCTAAAACGTGGGCAATATTTTCGGCCCTTAGAACTATTCTTAGGTTCCGATACCAGTCCATAAAATTCGAACCGGTCAGTTTATTCGTATCGAGTATTGAACGCAGTGACAGTGGATTAGTCATACTATAAGCTGAAAAGGATGTAAAGATAGTTTTAGTTAATATATGGTTATGTAGTTAAAAGCAAATTATTAAAGACTTGAAATAATTTGCCCCTCCCACTATTTTATCTAAGTCAATGACCCTTCCTTTTGACTTAGGGTTAATCTACTTTAGATTTTACCTTAGTGGGATTAAGAGTGCGATTATTTATTTTAACCTCCGTCTGAGACCGCAAGATTAATTTAAATAAAGGGTTGATCTTTATCAACAGTATCTCATACCCTCTCTTAACATTAGGTTGACAACTCTTTGTCACTTAGTGGTGCATCTCATGCAACCAACCTAGCACCATTACCCTAAGCACATAAGCCCGACTGTGCCTGCAACTTATGTCTTAGTTAAGCATTAAACCGGCACCCTAAGTGTCTTACACTTCAAACACTACTCTAGCCCAACGAAATAATGGGTCCCAACTGAGTTGTGGAGCACCACTATGTAGAAGAGTTTTGAGTAGCATTGGTGGTGGGAGGTAATCATATGCTTAATTATTTATTCCTTTTAAGGGTTCCTTTTATCTTGGGGTTAATTAGGTCCCATCAAACGCATATTGTAAGTTATCATGCTAGTCGTTACCTGTGTCAAACATCTACCGGTATACACTAGTCGCTATTGGACAAACATAATAACCATACAAAACGCGGTTTGCCCAATTTATGCATACTAGACGTTCTAATCATACATGCATATAAACAGTTTATATTGAGATAGCCATGGTGCTCGCGCTTTTGTCCTTTTACTTCTTTAAGCAACGGCCGCTTGTCGTCTATACGCCACTAGCCTATTTCTCTAATTACAAATAACTAAAGAAACTCCATAACATTTTGGAGGGACAAAATTACAAAATTTAAATTACAAATACACTTGTAAATTAAAATGCGCGATTACACATTAATTTAAAATTCAAAAAAATTCAAATCCGGGCACCATGACCATCCCCTTCCTGTTTGTACCTGAAAAGTTCAAAACTTGCAAACACAAACATTATATTATCACATAACATTTTCACATGTATTTTGACATTTAACATTTAAACATCAAAATAACATCAAGATTCATAATCTTAAATTTCTCATTGGCCGAATTTAAAAACAATTTCAATTCAAATTTTGTTAATTCTTTCTCAAAGAAAACAAAATTAAACCATGCATGTAGCCATAAACCCCTACATGGCCGAATCATATAGGTGACTATATGATAAATTTTGTCACAAAATTTCATGCATATAAACATGACACAATTCATGGAGAAAAATAAGAAATCATTCAAGGTACTCTTAGTACCCTCCATGGCCGAATCTACCCTTTCAAAAAGGGTGTTCCTTTTAAAACTTTCATAAAGAAAAAGAAACTAAACCATGATGCATAATGTTTTATGAACACAGAATCAAATTTACATGTTCATAAAAACAAAAACTTTAACACTTTAAAGGATTTGTGATTCAAAATCCATATGCAGAATTTAAACTTTAACCCTTTAAAGATTTTTGACCGTGAAAAACTCTTTTCACAAACAAGGTACCATCACCCGCCGATGGTAAAGCAACCGGGCTCTGATACCACTTGAAAGTAAACTGGCCTTTGAAGGCCGATGCATGTAAGGTGTAAAACAAAAATTTTACTGCGGAACATACATGCACACATAGGTTCATGCTTTAAGACAGCATGATGTTACCTTGTTTTTGGCCTGATCAGTCAGGGAGATCAGATGTCAGGCTTGAAGGGTTCAAACCCTCTAATGGTGATCCACACCACCGTTCGTCAATGATGCAAGAACCCTTTCTTGAAAGCCACCAGATGAACACCACAGTGAGGCTTGCTATGCGCACAAGTGGTGAAAGTGGAGGCTAGGTATTCTGTTTGGAAAGGTGTAGTGAGCTACCCTACAGAATGGTGCATAGATGGAGGAGAGTTGGCTAGGTTTTCACAAAACCCTAAGGTGAGGAACAAGTCATGCGCACACTTGGAGAGGAGGAGGGATTTAAATCATTCAAAATGAAAACAAAATTTCAAAATCATTTGAAATTTGCGCATGGATTAGGGAGGATAAGTTGGAGCTGTTGCAAAACAAATTTTGCCAACAACCTCCAATCTTATCCACATGAAATTAAGTTCAAAATAATTTAAACTTAAATTCATAAACTATCATATAGTATATACTTTTCATGCGCATAATTCAGCCCTAAAAAGGGTCCAAATATATTGAGTAGTTGCATTCAAAATTTGAATCAACTCACCCACTGATTCCCTCAACCACCAAATCTGAATGGAGCTTTGTTTTAAGTGATAAGATGACATTCTTATCACTTAAACTTGCGCACCAAACAGCCAAGGAAGTGCCTCCAAAGATGCTTCTTGATCCAAGGAATATGCTCCAATAAGATCCTGTCTTATCCTTTTGTTATGAAATAACTTTTCAAAACCAATTCAAATTCGAATTCAAACACTTGAATTCAAACGTTCAAACATTCAAATTCAAAATTCAAAATTTCAAATTTCAAATTCAAAATCCGAATTTCTAAATTCAAATCCAAATTCAAATTTCAAAATTCAAATTTCAAATTCAAAATTCGAATTTCGAAATTCAAATTCTAAATTCAAATTTCAAAATTCAAATTTCAAATTCAAAATTCGAAATTCAAATATTTGATTATTAATTTAACTAATTAAATTAATTAGTAATGGCTTGGACTATCCAAGCCCATTACTAAACTCCATGCACCACCCACCCATTTAGGTGGGCTTCCAAACAGCTTCTTGGGCTAACAACCATTATTAGGCCCAATACCTTTAAAGCTAGTCCATCATGACTACAAGGTGTTAGTGTGTGACCCATTAGGTCCAACTTAGCTTCTGACATAACTGAGCTTGGGCCCAACAAGCCCACAACCCAATTAATGACAACACAGAGCACTAGCAATGCTTTGTTGCCCCAGAACTAGTCAGATTAATGACTTGATCAACCTATTGTACATATTTGGTTGCCGTATGTATTTCCCTTCGTCTCGGTTATCTTCCCATTAACTTAGGGTAAGGAAATGTATCAACCACTGAGGTTTAGGGTAAGCTTTATTCGAAATAGGGAATCTTCAATTTACTGACTCTAAAGGCAGATCATCTCATGACCACTTTTACTATGCATAGATTCCCGAGTCCCTGTAAATGTCATCCCGATTTCTCCGGTTTACAGATAACCTAATCTCTCACAGAGATTTGACGAATTCCTTCAGCTTATTACCCTAGCCCTGTGCCCTTTAAGGACACGCCCAACAGTATACCTATGAGTCTCCATGTTTCAGGCAGACGAGGTATACAATCAAAACATGCCTTCAAGAATACAGTCTAGGTAATAACTTCTGGTCTAAGGAAAGACATACCCAAACATAAAGAGATTACTCTAATGACACTATCTGTGAAATTTCCTCATAGAGTCTCTTTTTGGGTCTGTTCAGTGCGAGCTATACTCTTATAGGTCTACCCACGACTTTAGCTAAGATATCTCCATATCTGCAGCTCATGAGGTCTTTACCTTGTATCCATATACAAGTAGATAAGTCGTACTAGTCTTTACTCGAGATCACTGATCCCCAAACTCAGTGTCTCTAGACTAGGAACATATAATTAGGAATAGACATGCAATATCCTTGAATCCTCATGATCGTGATCTGATCACAGATACTCAAGAGATACCTGTTCTATTCCAAGGGGTTTATCCAGTTCGTTCATATAATATTAACAGTAATATCGAGACACAATATGAAACTGAATAAATAGTGCTTTCATTTATTTGTGACAAACAAAGTTCTACATCTAGTGTCCTTTATTTAATCAAAAGATTGTCTCTAGGAAACCCATATGCTAACACTTAAGGGGGTCACCTTTTGCAGGCTCCTTACCTTTTCCCTTGGCCTTGCTAGGCCCACCAATCAAAAGAGCCTGTGTCCTATCCTTCTTGATAGACACTTCAGCTGTTGTTAACATGCTTAACAACTCAGGCAAGCTCACTTGCATCCCATGCATATTGTAATTCATGATGAATTGACTGAAGGAAGGTGGAAGTGAGGTGAGGACTAAGTCATTACTTAGCTCGGCATCCATGATGAAGCCTAGGTTTCCTAGCTTCTCAATCAGCCCGATCATCTTGAGAACATGACTGCCAACAGACATGCTCTCAGTCATCCTACAGGAGAACAGTTCTCTTGAGGCCTCATACCTCCCTTTAATATCATACAACTCCTTGAGATGCACGATAATAGAGGGAGCATCCATATGCTCATGCTGCTTTTGCAGTTCAGGCGACATGGATGCCAACATGATGCATACTGCCATCACATTGTCATCCAAGTGCTGTTGATGGGTTACAAAATCAAATTCCGCAAACCCTTCTTCCCCTTCCCGTGGAGCTACGGGTATTATAGAATCTAAAACGTAGGCAATCTTTTCGGCCCTTAGAACAATTCTTAGGTTCCGATACCAGTCCATAAAATTTGAACCGGTCAGTTTATTCATATCGAGTATTGAACGCAGTGACAGTGGATTAGTCATACTATAAGCTGAAAAAGATGTAAAGACAGTTTTAGTTAATATACAGTTATTTAGTTAAAAGCAAATTATTAAAGACTTTAAATAATTTGCCCCTCCCACTATTTTATCTAAGTCAATGACCCTTCTTTTTTGACTTAGGGTTAATCTACTTTAGATTTTACCTTAGTGGGATTAAGAGTGCAATTATTTATTTTAATCTCCGTCTGAGACCACAAGATTAATTTAAATAATGGGTTGATCTTTATCAACAGTATCTCATACCCTCTCTTAACATTAGGTTGACAACTCTTTGTCACTTAGTGGTGCATCTCATGCAACCAACCTAGCACCATTACCCTAAGCACATAAGCTCGGCTGTGCCTGCAACTTATGTCTTAGTTAAGCATTAAACCAGCACCCTAAGTGTCTTACATTTCAAACACTACTGTAGCTCAACGAAACAGTGGGTCCCAACTGAGTTGTGGAGCACCACCATGTAGAAGAGTCTTGAGTAGCATTGGTGGTGGGAGGTAATCATACGCTTAATTATTTATTCCTTTTAAGGGTTCTTTTTATTTTAGGGTTAATTAGGTCCCATCAAACGCATGTTGTAAGTTATCATGCTAGTCGTTACCTATGTTAAACATCTATTGGTATACACTAGTCGCTTTTGGACAAACATAATAACCATACAAAACGCGGTTTTCCCAATTCATGCATACTAAACGTTCTAATCATACATGCATATAAACAATTTATATTGAGATAGTCATGGTGCTCGCGCTTTTGTTCTTTTTGCTTCTTTAAGCAACGGCCGCTTGTCGTCTATACGCCACTAGCCTATTTCTCTAATCACACATAATTAAAGAAACTCCAAAACATCTTTGGAGGGACAAAATTACAAAAATTAAATTACAAATACACTAGTAAATTAAATGGCGCGATTACACATTAATTTAAAATTCAAAAATTCAAATCTGGGCACCATGACCATCCCCTTCCTGTTTGTACATGAAAAGTTCAAAACTTGCAAACATAAACATTATATTATCACATAATATTTTCACATATATTTTGACATTTAACATTTAAACATCAAAATAACATCAAGATTCATAATCTTAAATTTCTCAATTGGCCGAATTTAAAAACAATTTTAACTCAAAATTTGTTAATTCTTTCTTAAAGAAAACAAAACTAAACTATGCATGTAGCCACAAACTCCTTCATGGCCGAATCATATAGGTGACTATATGATAAATTTTGTCACAAAATTTCATGCATATAAACATGACACAATTCATGGAGAAAAATAAGAAATTATTCAAGGTACTCTTAGTACCCTCCATGGCTGAATCTACCCTTTCAAAAAGGGTGTTCCTTTTAAAACTTTCATAAAGAAAAAGAAACTAAACCATGATGCATAACGTTTTATGAACACAGAATCAAATTTACATGTTCATAAAAACAAAAACTTTAACACCTTAAATGATTTGTGATTCAAAATTCATATGCAGAATTTAAACTTTAACCCTTTAAAGATTTTGACCGCGAAAAACTCCTTTCACAAACAAGGTACCATCACCCGTCGATGGTAAAGCAACCAGGCTCTAATACCACTTGAAAGTAATCTGGCCTTTGAAGGCCGATGCATGTAAGGTGTAAAAACAAAATTTTTACTGCGGAAACATACATGCACACATAGGTTCATGCTTTAAGACAGCATGATGTTACCTTGTTTTTGGTCTGATCATGCAGGGAGATCAGATGTCAGGCTTGAAGGGTTCAAACCCTCTAATGGTGATCCACACCACCGTTTGTCAATGATGCAAGAACTTCTTCTTGAAAGCCACCAGATGAACACCACAGTGAGGCTTGCTATGCGCACAAGTGGTGAAGGTGGAGGCTAGGTATTCTGTATGGAAAGGTGTAGTGAACTACCCTACAGAATGGTGCATGAGATGAAGGAGAGTAGGCTAGGTTTTCACAAAACCCTAAGGAGAGGAACAAGTGTTATGCGCACACCTTGGAGAGGAGGAGAGAATTAAATCATTGAAAAATGAAAACTAACTTTCAAAATCCCTTGAAAGTTGCGCATGAATCAGGGGAGGATAAGGTGGAGTTGTTGCAAAACAAATCTTGCCAACAACCTCCAATCTTATCCTCATGAAACTAAGTTCAAAATAATTTAAACTTAAATTCATAAACTATCATATAATATACTTTTCATGCGCATAATTCAGCCCTAAAAAGGGGTCCAAATATATTGAGTAGTTGCATTCGAAATTTGAACCAACTCACCCACTGATTCTCTCAACCACCAAATCTGATTGGAGCTTTGTTTTAAGTGACAAGATGACATTCTTATCACATTAATATGCGCCCCAAACAGCCCAAGTTTATGCTCCAAAGATGCTTCTTGATCCAAGGAATATGTTCCAATAAGATCTTATATTATCCTTTTGTTATGAAACAACTTTTCAAAGGCAATTCAAATTCGAATTCAAACACTTGAATTCAAATGTTCAAACATTCAAATTCAAAATTCAAAATCCAAAATTTCAAATTTCAAATTCAAAATTCGAATTTCAAAATTAAAATTCCAAATTCAAATTTCAAAATTCAAATTCCAAATTTCAAATTTCAAATTCCAAATTCAAATTTCAAAATTCAAATTCCAAATTCAAATTTCAAAATTCAAATTTCAAATTCAAAATTCGAAATCCAAATATTTGATTATTAATTTAACTAATTAAATTAATTAGTAATGGCTTGGACTATCAAAGCCCATTACTAAGCTCCATGCACCATCCACCGATTTAGGTGGGCTTCCAAACAGCTTCTTAGGCTAACAACCGTTATTAGGCCCAATACCTTTAAAGCTAGTTCATCATGACTACAAGGTGTTAGTGTGTGACCCATTAGATCCAACTTAGCTTCTGACATAAACGGGCTTGGGGCCAACAAGCCCCCAACCCAATTAATGACAACACAGAGCACTAGCAATGCTTTGTTGTCCCAGAACTAGTCAAATTAATGACTTGATCATCCTATTGCACATATTTGGTTACCATATGTATTCCCCTTTGTCTCGGTTATCTTCCCATTAACCTAGGGCAAGGAAATGTATTAACCCCTACGGTTTAGGGTAAGCTTTATTCGAAATAGGGAATCTTCAATTTACTGACTCTAAAGGCAGATCATCTCATGATCTCTTTTACTATGCATAGATTCCCGAGTCCCTGTAAATGTTATCCCGTTTTCTCCGGTTTACAGATAACCTAATCTCACAGAGATTTGATGAATTCCCTCAGCTTATTACCCTAGCCCTGTGCCCTTTAAGGACATGCCCAACAGTATACCTATGAGTCTCCATGTTTCAGGCAGACGAGGCATACAATCAAAACATGCCTTCAAGAACACAGTCTATGTAATAACTTCTGGTCTAAGGAAAGACATACCCAAAGATAAAGAGATTACTCTAATGACACTATCTGTGAAATTTCCTCATAAAGTCTCTTTTTTGGTCTGTTCAGTGCAAGCTATACTCTTATAGGTCCACCCACGACTTTAGCTAAGATATCTCCATATCTGCAGCTCATGAGGTCTTTACCTTGTATCCATATACAAGTAGATAAGTCGTACTAGTCTCACCCGAGATCACTGATCCCCAAACTCAGTGTCTCTAGACTAGGAACATATAATTAGGAATAGACATGCAATATCATTGAATCCTCATGATCGTGATCTCATCACAGATACTCAAAAGATACCTTTTCTATTCCAAGGGGTTTATCCAGTTCGTTCATATAATATTAACAGTAATATCAAGACACAATATGAAACTGAATAAATAGTGCTTTCATTTATTTGCGACAAACAAAGTTCTACATCTAGTGTCCTTTATTTAATCAAAAGATTGTCTCTAGGACACCCATATACTAACTTGGAAATCTTTCCTTTCTCATATGTAGCCAAACCCAATCTTCGGGTTCAAAAACTACTTTCTCGCGCCCTTTATTGGCTTGGTTGGCATATTGTTCAATTTTCCTCTCGATGTGTTGCCAAGCTTTTTCATGAATCTGCTTAACAAGTTCAGCCTTCTTCTTTTCATCTAAGTTAACATGTTCACTTACTGGTAAAGGAGTTAAGTCCAAAGGAGATAATGGATTAAGTCCAAAGGAATATACAACCCATGAGGCTTAACTTTAGATTTAGCTTGTTTACAAGTAATGCATCCCTCATAGACTCTCTCCACATCACGTTTCATATGAGGCCAAAAAGAATGTTATGCAGAACATCTAAGGTTTTAGACACTCTAAGATGTACCATCAAACCTCCCCCATGAGCTTCTTTAACAAGCTACTCACGCAATGAACTTTTAGGCATACACAATTGTTTCTCTCTAAACAAATATCCCTCATGTCTAAAGAACTTTCCAAATGTAGTTTTCTCACATGCTTCGAATACATTACCAAAGTCAAGATCATCAACATACAAGTCCTTAATGTACTCAAATCCAAGCAATCTTGCAGTTAAAGTGGAAAGTAGAGCATACCTTCGGGATAATGCATCAGCCACAACATTTTTCTTACCCTTCTTGTACTTAATCACATAAGGAAATATTTCAATGAATTCCATCCATTTGGCATGTCTCTTGTTCAGCTTGTGTTGGTCCCTCAAATGCATTAAGGATTCATGATCTGTGTGAACCACAAACTCCCTTGGCCAAAGATAGTGTTGCCATGTTTCCAAAGTCTTGACCAGTGCATACAACTCCTTGTCATATGTAGGGTAATGTACAGTAGATCCACTTAGCTTTTCCCTAAAGAAGGAAATGAGACATCCTTCTTGCTTTAGAACAACTCCAATACCTATTCCTGAGGCATCACACTCAATTTCAAAAGTATTAGTAAAGTTAGGCAAAGCAAGCAAAGGAGTATTAGTTAATTTTTCCTTAATCAGATTAAATGTCTTTTCTTGTTCATCACCCCACTTAAAACCCACATTTTTCTTAATAACCTCATTCAATGATCCTGCTAGGTTACTAAAGTTCTTCACAAACCGTCTATAAAAACTAGCAAGTCCATGAAAACTTCGAACTTCATTCACACAAGTAGGACTAGGCCAATCTTATAACACCTCGCATTTCTAAGTTTAAATTTTAAATTATTAAATGAGAATTAAAGAGAAGGATTAGTGAAAATCCTGAGTGTAAGGCCAAAATACAAAGGAAGGGCAAAACGGTAATTAGCCATGCACACAACCCTAGGAAGATAAAATTGAGTAGAAGGTCTCAGATGATAAAAAGAACGCTGGAAATGGATTCAGAACGAAAAATTGAGTGGATAGACAAGTCTCAGAAAAATCAGTGAATAATGTTTTTCGCGGGTAAAAATATCGCGGTACGTTTGCACCGTAAAATGTGCCGATTGAGTTTAGAGCTCTAGGTTTCAAATATGAGTTATAAATGGTCTATAGAACTAGGAAATATGATTGTGAGAAATTTTGATGGAATTAAGTCAGTTTGGGGAAGCGTGCCAATGGCGTGCGCAACAGCTTAAAACAGAGTTTTCTCCGAATGACCGGAAAACTCCGGATTCATCTGATAACGTATAATTAAATGACAATGGTTAATGTTAAAAATTAAAGTTTCTAAATAGGTTGTGAATTCACGGGCATTTAGTGAAAGTGCGGACGAGTTTTAAGTCGCGTGGGACCCACCCCACTTAAATCCCACTTAAGCCACATCATCCCTTCACTATTCATCATCACCCTTCTCTTCCTTCTCCCTTGCAAACCCGTGAAACAGCCCCTCCACCACCATCATTGTGCAAAATCTTCAATTCATCATAACTTGGTCGTTTCTCCACTGAATCCATTGATTTTTGTCTTGAATCTTGATGGAAAACACCTCCTAAAGCCATTGGTACCATTCTTAGGCCTTGAAACCGTGTCCTTGGGGAGATCTGGGCCAAACTCAAATTCGGATTTTGAAGAAAAGTTGAGTTCATGGAGCTTCTAGGCTCCAATGGTAGAGTATAGTTAGGAGGAGCCTTGTACCTTGCATTTGGGCGAGTTTTCTTACATTTTAAACGGTTGATATGGTGATTGATTCTTGAACCCTCAACCTTTGATTGTTGATGTGTGATGTTAGAGAGCTCAAATCGAAAATGTGTATTAGATGATAATTTCTTAGAATATGGATTTTAACTTAGTGAAATTTTTGGTTGTCATGACTTTGAACTTGGAAAATGTGTTAGGATTTTAGTGGTGAGTTGTTGGATGATTATATGGTGATATAATGAGATTGTATGAGGTTTGTAATGATTAAAATTGAGTGAGAATTCTATGGAATTTCCAAGTTGGCAATTCGGCCATATAAAGAGTTTTAGGGAATTGAGATTGTTTGCATTGCTTGGTTGATGTTGCAAGTGTTAAATGGTATTTAGATGGGTTGTGTGGTGGTTGGAAAGTGGAAGAATCAATGAAAAATAAAAAATGGTGTTAAGGGTCATAAAGGGTCCTAGAGTGAATTAATAAGCAAAATGATGTTTAAAAGACGTAAAATGGAAAATGGCACTTGATTTGGCCTTTGGCAACCTAAGGATGTATAATAAAATGAGAAAAAAAATTTAGAATTTTTTTTTTGGAATTATGCCTTGCTTGGCCGAACCTTCAAGGGGGGTGATTTTGACGTTTTTCGTGTTTTGATAGAATTGTCGTGTACTGACGATTCGTACATGGTTATTGTAGGTTGTCGTACGTCGATTTGAACCCCGAACCGTGAGTCGGTGGATTGCCCTTGGTCCTGGACCAAGTGGATTGAGGTAAGTGGTTGGATCAATGCATGTATAATTGTAAATTGACATGTGTTGTATTATTTTTTGTGTAATTGGGAATGTCCTATGTGTAGGCATTCTGTTGAGTAACAAGTTTGGGAAATAAGATGCTACAGAGCTAAGTGGAGGAACATATTAAGGTAACCTCTTGGTACTGGGGCTTGTTCCCCATGTGTGTTCCACCACACCCATTGAGGGTGATGGTAGGAAATGTATATGAGTAGTGTAGAACAGCATGAGCAAGCATGTAGTATTTATGAGGGTACTTATGTACCGAGTCTCTGGCCAGTTGAAAGTTAGCCTTCGGGCAGTTCAGACTTCCACTGGATAGGTGTTAGTGTATGGGTGTCCTAGAGACAATCTTTTGATTAAATAAGGACATAAGATGTAGACCTTTATTGTCGCAAATAAATAAAAAGCAATCTTTATCCAGTTTCATATTATGTCTTGATATTATTGTTAATATTTTATGAACAAACTGGATAAAGCAATCTTTATCCAGTCTCTTTATATTTGGGTATGTCTTTCCTTAGACCAGAAGTTATTACCTAGACTGTGTTCTTGAAGACATGCTTTGATTGTATGCCTCGTCTGCCTGAAACATAGAGACTCATAGGTATACTGTTGGGCCTGTCCTGAAAGAGCACAGGGCTAGGGTGATAAGCTGAAGGAATTCATCAAATCTGTGTGAGAGATTAGGTTATCTGTAAACTGGAGAAATCGGGATGACATTTACAAGGATCGAGAATCTATGCATAGTAAAAGAGATCATGAGATGATTTACCTTTAGAGTCAGTAAATTAAAGATTCCCTATTTCGAATAAAGCTTACACTAAACCGCAAAGGTTGATACATTTCCTTACCCTAGGTTAATGGGAAGATAACCAAGACGAAGGGAAATACACACGATAACCAAATATGTGTAATAGGATGATCAAGTCATTAATCTGACTAACTTTGGGGCAACAAAGCATTGCTAGTGCTCTGTGTCGTCATTAAATGGATTGTGGGCTTGTTGGGCCCGAGCCTATTTATGTTAGAGGCTATGTTGGACCTAACGGGTCACACACTAACACCTTATAGTCATGATGATCTAGTTTTAAGGGTATTGGGCCTAATAATGGTTGTTAGCCCAGGAAGCTGTTTGGAAGCCCACCTAAAGGGAATAGGGCGCATGGATCATGTAATGGGCTTGGATGGTCCAAGACATTACTAATTAATTTAATTAGTTAAATTAATTATCAAATATTTGAATTTTGAATTTGAAATTTGAATTTTGAAATTTGAATTTGGAATTGGAATTTGGAAATTCGAATTTTGAATTTGAAATTTAAAATTTGAAATTTGAATTTTGAAATTGGATTTTGAAATTTGAATTTTAAATTTGAAATTTGAATTATGAATTTAAATTTTGAATTTAAATGTTTGAACATTTGAATTCGAATTTGAATTGACTATGAAAAGTTGTTTCATAACAAAAGGATAAGATGAGATCTTGTTAGAACAAATCTCCTGCATCAAGAGAAGATATTTGATCTCATCCAATAGGGATATGGTGCGCCACTTTGGTTGGTGATGAGTGTCATCTTGTCAACTAAATGTGCTTCAATTCAGATATGGTTGGTTGAGAAACTCAGTGAGTGAGTTGGTTCAAATTTGAATGCAACTACTCAAACGTATCGGGACTCATTATGGGACTGAGTGGGGCGCACAATGAGAGTGGTCATGTGATGACTATTAGGTCAGAATCTTAATAAGATAAGGACCTAATCTCATAAGGATTCAAAGGAAAGGTTGTTGGCAATTTTGAATTGCAACAACTCCTTTATTTCCTCCAAGTATGCGCATACCTAGTGGAAGTTTTTAGTTTTGAAATTCCTCTCATTCTAACTCTCTTATGCGCACAAGGGGAGAATTCTCCTTAGGGTTTTCACATGAACTCCTAGCCTAGTCTCCTCACTCCTTGCACCACTCTTGTGAAGTTTTCATGTTGAAGACTTCACTCTTCTAAACACAAAACCTGGCCTCCATCTTCACCTATTGAGCGCATAGAAAGCCTCTATGTGGTGGTCATCTGGTGGCTTTCAAGGGCATCTTGACGTGGGTGGTGTGGATCAACGTTAGAGGGTTTGAACCCTTCAAACCTGACACTGATCTCCCCGGTGATCGGATCATAAACAAGGTAACATCATGTTGTCTTAAAGCATGAGAATTGTTTGCATGTGTGTTCCCGCAAGAAAATATTTTTGTTTTTCCCTCTCACATGCTTCGGCCTTCAAGGCCAGTTTACTTTCAATAGGTCTCCGAGAGGGAGTTTGTAACAACCCGTTACGTACCAGAGATGTTATCATTACATATGGTATTAAGCGCAGTTACAATCACAGTAATTGAGTTAATTAAATTACGGGTAAACTTTTTCCTTTCATTAAGTCCTCTTGTTAATCATTAACCATTTCCGTAATTAATTAAGACAACACCATAACTGTAAATGCAAGACTCGCGAAAGCATAAAACATACCAAATCCCATCTCTCCAAGCATTACCATTCATTTTATCTTTTAGAAAGCACATTTTTGAAATTTAACACAGTGGTAATCGATTACCATCCTTGAGGTAATCGATTACTAAAGGTTCCAGAATAAGGCAGTAGCTCCAATTGAGCTCCCCTGTTTCAAGGTAATCGATTACCCAGCATTGGTAACTAGGTAATCGATTACCAATGCTCAGGTAATCGATTACTTTGTTCAGAGTGGCTCATTTTGCGTCCCTTGTTTCATGGCAATCGATTACCAATGAAAGGTAATCGATTACTATGCAGTAAAAATGACAAATGACAGCTTTTAGGACCCAAAATAAGTGAGGTAACTTATCCTAACACCTTGATACTTAACATACACGCTATCCAAGTTCTAATATAGGCTCTAGGCCCTTCCCTCATACATATTCTAATACCAATGTACGATTTTACCTCATTCACCAATTGTGTTGCCATTTACATATCATATGGCTCATTTTACATCATAAGTGTTCAATGCCTCAAAATACAATATATGTGGCCATGGACAAGTCCCATGCTTACCAAAATACCAATAGAAACTAAAGGCATAAATATACATCAATTTTAAAGGGCTTAACATAGAGTCATGAACATACAAGATCATGGCAATATCAAGATGCAACAAGTTCATGACCTAAGTCCTAAAATACTAAACACAATGCTATGTGTATCCAATGGAATCCTCCAACACACTATGCCCTCCATATGCACCTCATGCTCCACTCCCCCAGGCTCAACCTAACCTGAAATGATGTCCCCAAACGCGGGGTGAGATATACAAATATATCTCAGTAAACCAAGGGTACTAGAGGATCGCTCCACCCCATGGCTCACTCAATGTGCAACATATAACAAAGTATGAAATGCATGACATACAATATCACAACAACTGGGCACAATCCAAGAACATCCACAGTTGGATTACGTTCAAGGACCCCATCGTATAACTCCTGAAATCTTCCTGGTACCTCTCCCATGGTTGAGACGACCCCATGGCAAAACCCAACTGGAAATCCTCATGAGCCCTATCCAGCGGAAGTCCCACATTTGGATCATCCTGGTACCGCTTCGAGAGTCAGTCCCACGGCAAAACCCGACTGGAATCCCCAGCGGAAGTCCAAACCAACACACATCTACTGGCTAGAGATCAAACAATTTACACACAACATTCTTCAAGCATGTCACACAATCAAGCAATAATGCATGAACATACATATTCACACAATGTTCAACAACACAATTTCCAACCACAACATTCCACTAGGTGTGGTGGAGCACACAAGGGACTAAACTTGACTTCCAAAGGTTTACTTCAACTCCGAACCAATGCACCATACTTAAGCTCCAAGCTTAATCCGCTTCCCTAGCATCCGAGAGAGGCAACCTGTATGATCAACAACATGATCATCAGTCAATTCCAAGACAACAATTCACTTTCAAAATACTCATACCCCAAGTCATTCACTTAGGCCAAAGGTTATTTACACTTATTGTTCCTTATACATCATCATAGGCCAATTTACCATATAGTCAATACATCCAACATTCTTTCAATTCCACAACATCATACCAACCTATTATCCACTTAAACACCAGTTTTATATCATCTAATCAACCATGCAACCTCAACTACACAATTTTTACATCATTTTTCTCTTACAATTCGAATTCTTCAAGAAGCATGCCCCAAGGCTTTTCAATTCAATTAAACACTCATACTCATCATATAATCATATTACCACATCATACAACAACTCACCACACCATCCTTTCACATTTTCAAAATCCGAAGTCATGACTCCCAAAATTTCTCCAAGTTAAAAATCCATATTTTTCCTCAATAATTTTTATTGCATTTCAAGCTAATACACATTATTCTAAGACACATTCATCTAATACACTTTTTCCATTTGAGCTCTCTAACCACACAAATCAACAAAATCCCACTTATGGTTCATAAATCAAATCCACAAATTAAGCCATTCAAATGGTGAAGAAGCTTACCCAAATTCAAGGCATAAGGCTCCACCACATCATATCCAACCATTGGAGCTCCAAACAACTCCATGAACACAAATCTATAACACTTGGCTGATGTGCCTCTGGCAAGTGTGATTTTTCTGTGTTAAAATTGACAAGAATTGAGTCATAAGAGAGCAATTTAAATACATATTTGCTAATTATGTTGATTCTTTGTATGTCAATAATATGCACCTGTTAGTTGTGTTTTTACAGGAAAAAGAAGCGAAATTTGAATTCAAAACTGTTTTTAATTAATTCTTTCGTTACGTAATAAGTTTTAATTTAATTCTTCAGTTACGTAATAAAGTCTTAATTAAATCTTTACGTTATACGTTTCGGTAATAAAGTTGTAATTAATTATTCCATTACACGTTTCAGGGGTAATTTTGGAAGATGCGGCGAAACCCTAGTTGCTACCTATGCAAAGGTTCCTCTCCACACACTCCATGACACACAATTCAGTCTTCAGAGGAAATCCCACACATTTTGATAATTCCATTCCATCTAGATCTGGAGAGACTGGAGGAGAAGGGCTCTGTGGCGTTCTTCGTTCTTCATCTTGTTCCAGTTAAAAAGGAAGAGATTCAAAAAAATTGCGAGGATGAGCATTTAAACATTACATCACATTTCAAACTATCCTCAATTAGCGCTGAAGCAATTAAGGAAAGAATCTGTAATCAAAGCGCTGAGTCAAAGCACAGCTGGCACTGCAGCAAATAATGATAGGATGCTTTGTCAGCATTACATCACGCTGAAGTGTCATCCTTATCTATACACGCAACATCACATGGACCACGCCCATAAACTCACGTATAAAAAGGGTGGTCCTCCACCATTCCATTCATATTCAGATCTGGACCGGGTGAAGAAAGGGGCAGCTGTGGAGTTCTTCGCGTTCTTCGTTCTTCATCTTCTTCTTTTTCTTTTTCTTTCTCTTTTATTTTTGGTTTATGTTGAATTTTAGATCAGCGATTAGTATGTTGATTGGCTAGATCTTTTTATTGTAGTCAGGGTCACGATCCATATGTGAACCCTTGACATGAAGGATTGATTTGTGGTTTTTAATTTATATAATTATCTTTATCTTTACTCTGTGCGAATTTTATATTCCCTTTGTTAGAATTGATCAATCTGATAGTTGGGGATATTCTGAGGATCAAAACCCTAGATAGGAATATTGGGGTTTTGATCTGGAAAGGGGGTAAGATAACAATCTGTATGCGTGCTAGGAATAGACGTGTATACGATTGCAGATGCTTAAATTATCGCGCCCATTGCTTGATCCCATGAGAAACATTGCAAGGAATTGGGGTTTCTCATGGGATTAAAGGGTTAACCCTGCAAGGAATTGAGGGTTAACTACTAAATCTTTTTAGATGATAATTTATCTGAGTGATTATATAAATAATTATTGTAAATCAATCCGGAGTAAAAAGCGGGGATCATTTGGTGAATGAACCCTGGCTACAATGTTTTTCTCATCTTCTTTACAAATCAATTTTCAATTTTATTGTTGTATTTCTCAAAATAAAAATACAAAAATAAGTCTTTTATTTTCAAAATTCAATTTCCATCAAATTGACAATATTTGTCAAAAACCCTATTTGAAATCTTCCATTCCTTAAGAGAAAATTTATTTGATATTCGATCCCAATCCCTGTGGAGACGAACTTTACTTATCATTTTATTACTTGTGCGATCGGTATACTTGCCGGAGAGCATCAAGTTTTTGGCGCTGTTGCCGGGGATTGGTTTATCTTATATCATATAATCTTGATTTTAAAGCTTGGATTTGTGAATATTTGTGAATATTCTTATTTTTATTTTTTTATTTATTTTATTTTATTTTTAATTTTATTTTATTTATTTTTTTTGATTTTTTTTATTCTTGTTAAAAAGTGCTACTGATCTCTTTTCTGAGTTGTATGCGAGTTAAAACTACAGAATTTCTATTTGATTCTGAGATCACAAGGACTGAAAAGAGAAACAGGAAACTCTGCCTGAAGAATCACAAATCATGGCCTCAAACAATGTTGCAGACAATCCATTCATGGATACTATTCTGACTCCATCTTTTAATATGCCTAACTCAAGCATTGTTCAACCTGATATTGGTAACAATAATTGGCAGCTTAAGTCTTCCAATATTCAATTGGTGGAGAGAGCTCAGTTTGGTGGAGAGGCTGATGAGGACCCTCACAGGTTCATTGACAGATTTCTGATGATCTGTGACTCCACTAAACACCCCCAGGTGTCCAATGATGCAGTCAGGCTGAGATTGTTTCCCTTTGCTCTTAAAGGAAAAGCCTTGAATTGGCTGGAAAGGCAACCAGCAAGAAGTATTCCATCACGGGAGAGTCTATCAAACAAATTCTTTGCTGAGTTCTTTTCCATGGAAAGATATAACCAGATGGTGAATGATATCACCAATTTCACTCAGGCTGAGGGTGAAACTATGTGTGCAGCCTGGAACCGCTTTAAAGATCTAATGAGGAGATGTCCTCATTACCCCATGACTATTGGTGATTAAGTCCGAATCTTTTTCAATGGGTGTAAACCTGAAATGCGGATGGTGTTGAATGGTGCAGCAGGTGGTAGCATCAAATCCTTGAGAGCAAATGAGACTCTTGAGTTAATAGAAAGAATGGCTGCCAATGAAAATGAAGGTTTGACAGCCAAGCCTAAGAGAGGGATTCTACACCTGGATAACAATGATGCGGTTCTGGCTGAAAATAAATTGTTAGCACAACAGCTAGCAAATTTGACCTCAAGGCTGGACAAGATGCAATTTTCCATTATCCAAGCCGCAGCTATGGTTTGTGAATATTGTAAGGGTGAGCATGAATCCAATGAATGCTCATCTTTGTTATCTTCTGATTCTCCTCAACAAGTGTAGGTGAACGGAGTATGGTACGAGCAAAGGTCTCCACCAAGAAACATTCCTAGGAATCAGAATTTCCCTTCTGGAAATAACAATTTTCAGAGGAGAACTCAAGGCACAGGACTGGATTACAATTCCAACAACTACTTGCAGCCTCCACCAGTCCAAGCTAAGGAGCCTTCTGATTTGGAAAGGTTAGTTGGACAAACGGCCCAACACTCCAATGCCTTCATGGAAGAGACTAGGGCCACCACTAAAAACATGAATGCTTCTATCAGGAATTTAGAGAATCAAGTTGGCCAGCTGGCTAAGCAAGTTGCTGATAAAAATCCAGGCACTTCCTCTAGTAACACATTTAAAAATTCCAAGGAGGATTGTATGTTTATCACAACTAGAAGTGGTAAGGTGGTAGGAGCTCCAGAGAAGCTTAAGGTGGTGGAGGAGCCAGAAAAAGAGGAGATTCCTTCTGATGTACAGACACGTATTCAGAAAGGTGAAGAAAAAGAGCCTCCTATTGTTGCTGAAAAGAAGAAGTTTGAGCTGAGTCCTGAATATGTGCGAGCCATGGCACCTTATCCTGGCAGATTCAATAAGGATGCTCAAAAGCAACAATATGGCAGATTTCTTGATATTTTCAAGAAATTACATATAAATATTCCTTTTGCTGAAGCCTTGGCTGGCATGCCCAATTATGCCAAGTTTATGAAGGACCTCTTGTCAAGGAAGCACAAGTTGCAGGAATGCCAAACGGTGACACTCACTGAAGAGTGTAGTGCTATAATTACAAAGAAGTTCCCGCCTAAGCGTCATGATCCAGGGAGCTTCAATATTCCTATTGAAATTGGGAACACCAAATTTGGTAGAGCCTTGTGTGATCTTGGGGTAAGTATAAATTTAATGCCCTTGTCTGTTTGTAAATCTTTGGGGATAACTGATTTGAAACCCACTTTGGCATCTCTTCAACTTGCTGATAAGTCTGTAAGAAAGCCTAGTGGAATAATAGAAGATGTTCTTGTGAAGGTAGACAAGTTCATCTTCCCTGCTGATTTTGTAGTGTTAGATATGGAAGGAGGAGCTGAAATGCCACTTTTGCTGGGTAGACCTTTCTTAGCTACATCTCGAGCACTGATTGATGTTGAAAGTGGGAAGCTCGAGCTAAGAATGAATGATGAGACTGTTACTATTCATGTCTTTGATTCTTTAAAATAGTCTTCTCACAAAGACGATTGTTTTAGTCTTGAAGTGTTTAAGGAAGAAAAAGATGTAGCATTTGAGCTTCCTCAAAATCTCAAAGATGAGGACAAAGAAGATGGAACCCCGAAAGTGGAAGTGAAAGATCTTCCTAAAAATTTAATTGATGATGTCAAAGAGGTAAGTACGCCTCAAAGGAGGCATACTCCTACAAAGAAGAAGGCAAGAAGAAAGGAAGGGGTAAAATTCTTTGATACAAGTTGGAAGTGTAACATCCCGCATAATTAGTAAAATACTTAAGTACTATATGTTATAGATGTATGTGTAGATTTCGGATTTATGGTTTATGTGTGATGGCTTGCGAATTGTTGATCTTTATCCTTGGATAAGACTAAGGTAAGTATTTAAATTAAATCATAGGAGGGTGCTTATGTAGGCATGTGAAATTTATTAAAATCATATGAGTAATGTGAGTGTGTGTTAGAAGGCTTTAGTGTTTATTGGACTTTGGAAGTGGGCTAGTGTGTGTGGACTTGTCACTATTGGACTTGTGTGATTGGATTCTTTGTGTGTGTGGCCATCGGCCCAAGGAGGCTTTTGGGTCAATCATGTTCAGCCCAATGTTGAACCCACTTTTACCTCCCCTAAGCCTTGTCCAACAAGGTTGTTTGTGTACCAAGGAACCTTCACTTGACTTGATGTATTCTCTCACTCATTTCATGCGCATAAGAGAGTAAATGGGACTTGGTAAATCTGCCAATTTTTCCCTTGCTAAACCGCCACCTCACACCTAGCTTGTGCATCATTTGGATTCAACTTCATTGCATGAAAGACACATGTACTCCCTAGCACTATTTTGGGCTGCATTCTTCTTCATCTTAGGCGCACATGGAGCAGATTTTTATGACACAAAATCTGCATTGAGTGTTGACTTGGAGAACCACCTTACACCTTCCATCATGAGGCTGAAATGTGCAGATTTTTGCATGCTTTTGGCAGTCCATCATGAGCCAAATCTGCCCCTTGCTTCCACATGCATCAAAATTAGGGTTTTGGGGCTGCATCTCCATCATCTTATGCGCATAAGGACAACTCCAAATCAGAGTCTAGGCTGCCACAAACCTGTGCTCATGATGACACCTCCTCCCACTCCACCATGTGCACAAGACTTGGCTGTTTGTGCAGAAAAATTCTGACTTGGCAGCACCTTGTTCAGATCTGAACTCTCCTCTCCTCACTCCTTGCATGTGCATAGTGTATGTTAGAAGCAACCCTTTGCTTGTTCAGCCCAAGTGTGCAGCCCCACTTCTTCAAGCAACCAGAATTTTCATGATGTTTAATCATTGCCACCTCTCCTCACTTTCCCTTTAAGTATGCGCACAAGGAAGGGCTGGCCTCAGGTACATGTGCAGCCAACTTTCCTTCCTCATCTCCTCACTCTCTAACCGTGAAAGCATGAGCATTTGGAGCAAGAAACACTAAACCAACTTCATCCTTCTTCCCTCACCTCTCAAACCGTGGCCTTATATACCAAGAGAAGTGTGAGTTTTCCTTCCTTTCCCTCACTGTTCAGCTTTGCTACTCAACCTTAGAAGCTGTCCAAGATTGTCCCTCCTCACCATTTATGCGCATAGATCATCCTAGGAAGTGGGGACTTGTTGTGAAGTAGAGCTAGAAAGGTGTGGTGTGTGAGCAAGAAGTGTGTGCTACAAGAGGTAAGCCTAGAACTTAGACCTCTTTCATGGTGTGTAATCATGTGTGTTCTTGAATGTCTCCTTGAATATGTTTTGTTTTGGATTCAAGAATGAGCATGGTTAAAGTATAAGGATGGAGCTATTTTATGATGATTTGTATGCATAAGTTATGGAATGAAAGTCTCATGGTTATGCTTAAGTTAATGTCACTGTTTTTGTATGAATATGCCACTGTTTCCCTATGAATGTGTCACTGTTTTGAGGATAAAATGCTCACTGTTTCGGTTTGATAAGATCACCTATTTGATGCCACTGTTTCTGCATAAAATGCTCACTGTTTTAGTCCATTATGTGCCACTGTTTCTGCATAAAATGCTCACTGTTTTAATGCCACATATGTCACTGTTTTGCACCAAAAACACTCACTGTTTTAGTACTTAATGAGCCGCTGTTTCTGCATAAAATAACCATCATCTTGATGTCCAAACACTACCCTTTATGCCACTGTATTGGTGTCTAAATACTCCCATTTTTCCACTGTTTTGATGATCAAGAATCACTATTTATGCCACTGTTTTAATGTCTAAAAATCATGATTTATATCACTGTTTTGGATGTTCAAATGTATCATCCATGCCACTGTTTTAATGTTCAAAAACCACTCACTTTGCCACTATTTTTGATGTGCAAATATCACCACTAAGGTCACTGTTTTAATGATTAAATGTTACCATTCATGCCACTGTTTTGATGCACAAATAACACTACTTATGTCACTGTTTTGAGGTTCAAATGCCATTGATTATGTCACTGTTTTAACATTCAAATGCCACTGTTCTGCCACTGTTTTAAGGTCCAAAATGTCACTGGTTCTGTTTTAAAACGTTCATTGTTCTGCTGTAAGGTGCTACTGTTTTTCTGCTGTAAAACGTCACTGTTTCTGTCCACTGCTTTTAAGTAAAACGTCACTGTTTCTGCCCACTGTTTTAAGGGAAACGTCACTGTTTTCGGCTCACTGTTTTAAAGAACAACTCACTGTTTTCTGCTCACTGTTTTAAGAACAAACGTCACTGTTTCCTGCTGTAAAATGCCGCTGTATGCTCACTGTTTTTCTGCTGTAAAACACTGCTGTATGCTCACTGTTTTCCACTGTAAAACGCTGCTGTATGCTCACTATTTCTGCTGTAAATCGCCGCTGTAAATGATTGGTTGTAATTGATTTAGGTGCGCTTAAGAAGTGAGATTTCGCTGCTGTTTGGTATTGTTTAAGGCACACAAGGTAAGTGTCAGGCGATATTACCTAATGTGACTATTGACTACTGGTATAAAATTGTGACATGATGCTCCATATTCCGTAAAAGTATTATGTTCCATTATGATGAAAGGAAACTGCCAAAAATGTGCCGTGATGGCTATATGATTATGAGGTAAAGACGTTATGTGGCAGCATAACGCATATGAAAAGTATATGTGCCGTGATGGCTATATGAAAGGTATATAAGCATGCACCTTACATCATACCGCATTTTTACGCTTTGTGTGTGAAAGTATAGCATGACATGCATGTATCAAGATCATATAGGCCTTATTTTAGAATAGTTATGTACAGGACCATGTGTTTGAGCAAGCATCATATAGGCATCCCCAAGGTACCGGGGTATGGGACACTTGGCATCAGTCCGCATAGGCCCACAGTTGGAATCCACATGGAGCTCAGGTGCCAAGGGATATTTGATTCCACTGTGAAGTGCGCGCACGACGGTGCTAAAAGCGCAAAGGAAAGGCGTTATATACGCAATATATGAATATGATGAAAAGGAAAGGCGTTATATGCGCTATATATATGAATATGATGAAAAGGAAAAAGGAAAAGGAACAAGGATATGTTGAAGTGACTGTTTATGATTTGGTGCCTAGTTAATACTGTTATATTACTGGTTTTGTTGCCACACTACTGGGATTATTCTCACCCCTTCGGGGCTGCTATTTTTCCAAAATGGCAGGAGGACGTAAAAGCATTTGAAGGAGTGATGTTTTGCTGTTGCTTGCTGATGCATGGATTATCACTGTTGCTGTTTGATTGATTGGATGACTGTAATGATTAATATTTTGGTACTCTTGGATGACTGTAGACTTTATCATCTCTATTTTATCTTGAACTTTTACGAACAACGGCTATTTTGGAAAACGTTTGTGAAAGGAATTTTTGAATGACTTATGTGCTGAAATTTTTACAGTGCACCTTACGGGTGGTGTTTTTATGAGCAAACGAAATCCGATTTACTATTATTTTATATGCACGCGAAGCCCTCAACGTGCTCTTTCCAAATCACTTGAAACATTTTTTATCGTCCAAACAGAAGTTATAAGAAACTCGAAACGTCTTACGGGTTGTATATTGCTATGAGGATTTTTGTTAGCTCATGTGTCGTTAACGACTCTAATTCCGCTTAGCAAACGACTCTCTTGGATGCATACAAGGGAGGGCGTTACACTAATTGGTATCAGAGCAGTTTGGTCCATGGATTTGCTTGTGATTGATTGAATTGATTGTTGATTGTGTTTATCCGCTGATTGACTGTCTAAATGTGCTATAGTTTAAGTGTTTGGGACTAGGGTAGTTAGATTGTTTAGACCGTTCTGTGATAAGACACGGATGCATAGCTAACTTGTCCGAATTGAACTCGAGTGCCTACTTGGGACTGCTGCCATGAATAACTTGCGGTGAGCCTGATCAACTCATTTCATGATATTGTGAGTGCAGAATCATGGCAGGTGGTCGCGGTTCAACTCGGGGAAGGTCTGGCGATGCTGAAGAAGATCTTATCACTACTATTGGGGGACTGGCAACGTTTATCCAGAATATGAGCCAAGAATGGCGCGATCATAGGCAACAGAATCAGAACCCACCCCCACTGCATGACAATGCAGAAGAAATTGCCCGTCGGAGGTTGAAAGACTTCCGCAACTTCCAACCACCTATTTTTGAGGGTGAAGACAACCCCGAGGCTGCAGCGAAGTGGTTGCAGATGATTGAGCATATTTTCGAACGTATGGCATGCCTGGAAGCGCAGAAGACTGATTACGCGTCGTACCAGCTGATGGGAGAAGCTTTAACATGGTGGACTGGTGCGAGGGCGCTGCTGAGAGCTCAGGACGTGGAACTAACATGGGCCGTGTTCAGACAAGTATTTTTGGATAAGTATTTTCCTAAGGCAATGAGAAGAATGAAGCACACTGAACTGCTGTCACTTAGGCAGGATAACATGTCGGTCAATGAGTACATTGCCAAATTTGGGCAGCTGATCGAGTACGCCAACTTTGACCGAAATATCTATGATGAGGAATGGCAGGTGGAGAAGTTCGAGAGCGGATTACATCCGGAAATCCGCAAGCTCATTTTGACGGCGGCTAATCGTACACTTCCGGAACTCATCAACCAGAGTCGACAGGCAGAAGGAATCATTAACGAGGTCAAGAATCTGAATAAGCCACCAACACAATTTCACGGAGGAAACCGAGCAGGCAGATTCTTCAGGACGACACCTGGTAGGGGTCGAGGCAGAGGTACGCAGTTGCAGGCGCGGCCCGGAAATTTTAAGAGAAGCTATACTGTTGGTCAATCGTCAACTGGACGGCAGGGTGCGACTGTTTGTGCTACGTGTGGAAAGAACCACTTTGGAATTTGTCGCAGGGACAACAATGCATGTTTCAGATGTGGCCAGCAAGGACATTTTGCTTACAAATGCCCCCAGAACGCTGAACAACAGCCTACGCAAGCACGGGTGTTCGCACTGGATGCGAAAGATGGTAATTTTCAACCTTTCTCTCTCATTTCTTTATTGCAAGTTAGAAAAGAGCTCCGCAAGGGAGCAGCAGGGTATCTTTTGTCGATCGAGGCTGAGACCCCGGTTGACAATCAAATTTAGAATGTACCTGTAGTTAGAGAATTCGAGGAGGTATTCCCGGATGAAATACCTCGATTGCCTCCTCATAGGGAAATAGAATTTTCTATCGAACTTGTTCCTGGAGTTGGACCAATCTCCATTGCCCCGTATCGTATGGCGCCTTTGGAACTGCGAGAGTTGAAGAAGCAGATAGAAGAGCTTTTGGCAAAGGAATTCATTAGACCGAGTACCTCTCCATGGGGTGCTCCAGCCATCTTGATTAAGAAGAAGGATGGAAGTTTACGTCTGTGTGTAGATTACCGCCAGCTGAACAAAGTAACGGTGAAGAATAAGTATCCGCTACCGAGGATCGACGATTTGATGGACCAGCTGAGAGGAGCCAGAGTCTTTTCCAAGATAGATTTACGATCGGGATACCATCAAATCCGGGTCAAACCGGAGGATATTCCAAAAACCGCTTTTAGGACTCGTTATGGGCACTACGAATATCAAGTGATCCCATTCGGACTCACAAATGCTCCAGCGGTATTCATGGACTACATGAACCGCATCTTCCGCCCCTTTCTTGATCAGTTTGTTATTGTGTTTATCGACGACATCCTGATTTACTCAGCTAATGAAGAGCTGCATGCGGAACATTTGAGGATCGTCTTGCAAATCTTGAAAGAGAAGCAGTTGTACGCGAAGTGGTCGAAGTGCGAGTTTTGGCTTAAGGAGGTCCAGTTTCTGGGCCATGTCATTTCATCAGAAGGTATCGCGGTGGACCCCAGCAAAGTTGAAGCTGTCATGAATTGGGAACGACCCAAGACTGTCACCGAAGTAAGGAGTTTCTTAGGCCTTGCTGGATATTATCGAAGGTTTATCCAGAATTTCTCTCAGATAGTGCAACCTCTTACCCGTCTCACTCGGAAGGACAAGCCTTTTGAGTGGACCGAAGCTTGTGAAGAATGTTTCTTGGAGCTGAAGAACAGATTGACAAGTGCTCCCGTACTCACGATTCCGGATCCTACCCGAAAGTTCGAAGTATACTGTGATGCGTCGCTGAAAGGACTTGGATGCGTGTTGATGCAGGATCGTTTGGCGGTAGCTTATGCATCTCGACAACTTAAGCCTCACGAAGAAAATTATCCTACGCACGATTTGGAGTTAGCAGCTATAGTGTTCGCACTTAAAATCTGGAGGCACCACTTGTATGGTTCGCAGTTTGACGTGTTCAGCGATCATAAGAGTTTGAAGTACTTGTTCGATCAGAAGGAGTTGAATATGCGGCAACGACGGTGGATGGAATTTCTGAAGGACTACGATTTTGAACTTAAATACCACCCAGGAAAGGCAAACGTGGTAGCTGACGCCCTGAGTAGGAAGACACTGCACACTGCAACTCTGATGATGGAAGAGCTGAAATTGTTTGAGGCCTTTCGAGATTTGAACTTATCTGTAGACGAGAGAGGGCATAGCATAAGATTGGGAAATATAAAGGTGGAGAATAAACTGATCAGTAGAATTAAGGAAGCTCAGAAAGATGAAGAGTTAGTCCGCGAATTGGTTGGCAACCAAGATGTTGTAAAGGATGAGAATGATAGTTGGAGATTTCAAGGTCAGTTAGTTGTGCCGAATGAAGAGTTGAAGCAAGAAGTTTTGCATGAGGCCCACAAGGGTAAGTATGCAGTTCACCCTGGATCCACGAAGATGTACCATGATTTGAAGACCTCGTTTTGGTGGTCGGGTATGAAGCGTGATATTGCTGAGTATGTATCTCGATGCTTAACTTGTCAGAAGGTGAAGTACGAACATCAGAAACCTTCGGGACTTCTTCAACCTTTGGAGATTCCCGAATGGAAGTGGGACAGTATCGCGATGGATTTTGTAGTTGGACTTCCTCGGACGCGAGAAGGATATGATGCTATCTGGGTGATTGTTGATCGACTAACGAAGTCAGCTCATTTCTTGCGTGTTAGAACCACATATAATACAGAGAGGCTTGCCAGAATTTACCTGCAGGAGATTGTGAAGCTGCACGGAGTTCCTACGAGTATTGTCAGTGATCGTGATCCCACGTTTACATCAAAGTTTTGGGAATCTTTTCAAAGAGCATTAGGGACCCACTTGAGATTAAGTACTGCTTACCATCCGCAGACCGA
Organism: Gastrolobium villosum; assembly: GCA_032173675.1. Taxonomy (NCBI): domain Eukaryota; kingdom Viridiplantae; phylum Streptophyta; class Magnoliopsida; order Fabales; family Fabaceae; genus Gastrolobium; species Gastrolobium villosum. The sequence goes on along the minus strand of JAVKPL010013551.1, from coordinate 21,075 downwards.
TGGACAGACGGAACGCACTATTCAAGCATTAGAGGACATGTTGCGAGCATGTGTTTTGGAGTTAGGAGGCAGCTGGGATAATTATCTTTCTTTGATTGAATTCGCTTACAACAATAGTTACCACTCCAGTATTCAGATGGCACCGTACGAAGCTTTGTATGGGAGAAAATGCAGATCCCCTTTATGTTGGACTGAAGTGGGTGAGCGAAGTATGTTAGGACCTGATCTAATTCAAGAAACATCCGAACAGATAAAGAAGATTAGAGAAAATATGCAGAGGGCTCAGGCCAGACAGAAGAGTTATTACGACAAGCGTCGTAAGCCTCTATCTTTCGAAGTCGGAGACCATGTATTCTTGAGAATCACACCTACATCGGGACTCGGAAGGAGAATGGGAGTTAAGAAGTTAAGTCCACGATACTTAGGACCATATCTGATTATGGACCGGATTGGAGAGTCTGCATACCGGTTGGCTTTACCACCCAATCTGTCAGGAATTCACAATGTATTTCATGTGTCACAGCTACGGAGGTATCTCTCTGATCCATCTCACGTGTTACAGCCGGAAGAAGTGGAATTAAAGGAAAATCTGACGTATCAAGTACAACCGTTCCAAATTCTTGAAAGATCCGTCAAGCGACTCCGTTCTAAAGAAATCCCTTTGGTGAAAGTATTATGGAACAACAGATCGGCAGCTGAAGCCACTTGGGAGCGCGAGGACGACATTCGGAAACGCTATCCGGAACTGTTTAGCTCTTAAGTAAGTTTATTTTGCGGACAAAATTCCTATTTGGTGGGGAGAGTGTAACATCCCGCATAATTAGTAAAATACTTAAGTACTATATGTTATAGATGTATGTGTAGATTTCGGATTTATGGTTTATGTGTGATGGCTTGCGAATTGTTGATCTTTATCCTTGGATAAGACTAAGGTAAGTATTTAAATTAAATCATAGGAGGGTGCTTATGTAGGCATGTGAAATTTATTAAAATCATATGAGTAATGTGAGTGTGTGTTAGAAGGCTTTAGTGTTTATTGGACTTTGGAAGTGGGCTAGTGTGTGTGGACTTGTCACTATTGGACTTGTGTGATTGGATTCTTTGTGTGTGTGGCCATTGGCCCAAGGAGGCTTTTGGGTCAATCATGTTCAGCCCAATGTTGAACCCACTTTTACCTCCCCTAAGCCTTGTCCAACAAGGTTGTTTGTGTACCAAGGAACCTTCACTTGACTTGATGTATTCTCTCACTCATTTCATGCGCATAAGAGAGTAAATGGGACTTGGTAAATCTGCCAATTTTTCCCTTGCTAAACCGCCACCTCACACCTAGCTTGTGCATCATTTGGATTCAACTTCATTGCATGAAAGACACATGTACTCCCTAGCACTATTTTGGGCTGCATTCTTCTTCATCTTAGGCGCACATGGAGCAGATTTTTATGACACAAAATCTGCATTGAGTGTTGACTTGGAGAACCACCTTACACCTTCCATCATGAGGCTGAAATGTGCAGATTTTTGCATGCTTTTGGCAGTCCATCATGAGCCAAATCTGCCCCTTGCTTCCACATGCATCAAAAGTAGGGTTTTGGGGCTGCATCTCCATCATCTTATGCGCATAAGGACAGCTCCAAATCAGAGTCTAGGCTGCCACAAACCTGTGCTCATGATGACACCTCCTCCCACTCCACCATGTGCGCAAGACTTGGCTGTTTGTGCAGAAAAATTCTGACTTGGCAGCACCTTGTTCAGATCTGAACTCTCCTCTCCTCACTCCTTGCATGTGCATAGTGTATGTTAGAAGCAACCCTTTGCTTGTTCAGCCCAAGTGTGCAGCCCCACTTCTTCAAGCAACCAGAATTTTCATGATGTTTAATCATTGCCACCTCTCCTCACTTTCCCTTTAAGTATGCGCACAAGGAAGGGCTGGCCTCATGTACATGTGCAGCCAACTTTCCTTCCTCATCTCCTCACTCTCTAACCGTGAAAGCATGAGCATTTGGAGCAAGAAACACTAAACCAACTTCATCCTTCTTCCCTCACCTCTCAAACCGTGGCCTTATATACCAAGAGAAGTGTGAGTTTTCCTTCCTTTCCCTCACTGTTCAGCTTTGCTACTCAACCTTGGAAGCTGTCCAAGATTGTCCCTCCTCACCATTTATGCGCATAGATCATCCTAGGAAGTGGGGACTTGTTGTGAAGTAGAGCTAGAAAGGTGTGGTGTGTGAGCAAGAAGTGTGTGCTACAAGAGGTAAGCCTAGAACTTAGACCTCTTTCATGGTGTGTAATCATGTGTGTTCTTGAATGTCTCCTTGAATATGTTTTGTTTTGGATTCAAGAATGAGCATGGTTAAAGTATAAGGATGGAGCTATTTTATGATGATTTGTATGCATAAGTTATGGAATGAAAGTCTCATGGTTATGCTTAAGTTAATGTCACTGTTTTTGTATGAATATGCCACTGTTTCCCTATGAATGTGTCACTGTTTTGAGGATAAAATGCTCACTGTTTCGGTTTGATAAGATCACCTATTTGATGCCACTGTTTCTGCATAAAATGCTCACTGTTTTAGTCCATTATGTGCCACTGTTTCTGCATAAAATGCTCACTGTTTTAATGCCACATATGTCACTGTTTTGCACCAAAAACACTCACTGTTTTAGTACTTAATGAGCCACTGTTTTTGCATAAAATAACCATCATCTTGATGTCCAAACACTACCCTTTATGCCACTGTATTGGTGTCTAAATACTCCCATTTTGCCACTGTTTTGATGATCAAGAATCACTATTTATGCCACTGTTTTAATGTCTAAAAATCATGATTTATATCACTGTTTTGGATGTTCAAATGTATCATCCATGCCACTGTTTTAATGTTCAAAAACCACTCACTTTGCCACTGTTTTTGATGTGCAAATATCACCACTAAGGTCACTGTTTTAATGATTAAATGTTACCATTCATGCCACTGTTTTGATGCACAAATAACACTACTTATGTCACTGTTTTGAGGTTCAAATGCCATTGATTATGTCACTGTTTTAACATTCAAATGCCACTGTTCTGCCACTGTTTTAAGGTCCAAAATGTCACTGGTTCTGTTTTAAAACGTTCACTGTTCTGCTGTAAGGTGCTACTGTTTTTCTGCTGTAAAACGTCACTGTTTCTGTCCACTGCTTTTAAGTAAAACGTCACTGTTTCTGCCCACTGTTTTAAGGGAAACGTCACTGTTTTCGGCTCACTGTTTTAAAGAACAACTCACTGTTTTCTGCTCACTGTTTTAAGAACAAACGTCACTGTTTCCTGCTGTAAAATGCCGTTGTATGCTCACTGTTTTTCTGCTGTAAAACACTGCTGTATGCTCACTGTTTTCCACTGTAAAACGCTGCTGTATGCTCACTGTTTCTGCTGTAAATCGCCGCTGTAAATGATTGGTTGTAATTGATTTAGGTGCGCTTAAGAAGTGAGATTTCGCTGCTGTTTGGTATTGTTTAAGGCACACAAGGTAAGTGTCAGGCGATATTACCTAATGTGACTATTGACTACTGGTATAAAATTGTGACATGATGCTCCATATTCCGTAAAAGTATTATGTTCCATTATGATGAAAGGAAACTGCCAAAAATGTGCCGTGATGGCTATATGATTATGAGGTAAAGACGTTATGTGGCAGCATAACGCATATGAAAAGTATATGTGCCGTGATGGCTATATGAAAGGTATATAAGCATGCACCTTACATCATACCGCATTTTTACGCTTTGTGTGTGAAAGCATAGCATGACATGCATGTATCAAGATCATATAGGCCTTGTTTTAGAATAGTTATGTACAGGACCATGTGTTTGAGCAAGCATCATATAGGCATCCCCAAGGTACCGGGGTATGCGACACTTGGCATCAGTCCGCATAGGCCCACAGTTGGAATCCACATGGAGCTCAGGTGCCAAGGGATATTTGATTCCACTGTGAAGTGCGCGCTCGACGGTGCTAAAAGCGCAAAGGAAAGGCGTTATATACGCAATATATGAATATGATGAAAAGGAAAGGCGTTATATGCGCTATATATATGAATATGATGAAAAGGAAAAAGGAAAAGGAACAAGGATATGTTGAAGTGACTGTTTATGATTTGGTGCCTAGTTAATACTGTTATATTACTGGTTTTGTTGCCACACTACTGGGATTATTCTCACCCCTTCGGGGCTGCTATTTTTCCAAAATGGCAGGAGGACGTAAAAGCATTTGAAGGAGTGATGTTTTGCTGTTGCTTGCTGATGCATGGATTATCACTGTTGCTGTTTGATTGATTGGATGACTGTAATGATTAATATTTTGGTACTCTTGGATGACTGTAGACTTTATCATCTCTATTTTATCTTGAACTTTTACGAACAGCGGCTATTTTGGAAAACGTTTGTGAAAGGAATTTTTGAATGACTTATGTGCTGAAATTTTTACAGTGCACCTTACGGGTGGTGTTTTTATGAGCAAACGAACTCCGATTTACTATTATTTTATATGCACGCGAAGCCCTCAACGTGCTCTTTCCAAATCACTTGAAACATTTTGTATCGTCCAAACAGAAGTTATAAGAAACTTGAAACGTCTTACGGGTTGTATATTGCTATGAGGATTTTTGTTAGCTCATGTGTCGTTAACGACTCTAATTCCGCTTAGCAAACGACTCTCTTGGATGCATACAAGGGAGGGCGTTACAGGAAGAGACACCGAGAGCTGAAGTTTGACAAGAGACACCGAGACTCTATCTCTCGGAAAAATCAAAGCTTCAAAGAGTTCTTAACATGGATCCATGTTTTGGATCAAATCTGGGAATGGTGGTCCCATACACCAAGGCAACCAGTACCACCAGACCCTTCATTTGCTGAGTCATCCCACACTGCTGAGGGGGATGACATGGAGGGCTGATCTTATCTCCTTGCTGATGGAGATCTTGTATATTAGTTTATTTTTCTGTTTCGTATTTTTAAGTTATTTTGTGTTGGTATATTTTTCTCTTATGTTTTAATGTGTGCATTATAGTTTCTTCTATATGCCACTATTTGTTCTATTGTGCAGGATTTTCTTCCTTCTTGGGGTTTAATTATTGCTGAGGACAGCAATGCTCTAAATCTGGGAATGGTTGGCTTGCACCTTAGAACTGCAATTCTTCTATCAGGGGAGATATTCTAACTCTTTTAATTTTCTTAGTTATTTTGTGTACTATAAAAAAGAAGAAGAAGAAAATGTGTTATCCCAGGTTTAAATGTGCTCATCTTGTTAATGTACATGATTGAATTTTAGGAAATATATTGTATGACTTTCTGGCATAACATTGCATAGGCATAATTGGATTGCATGATTGTGAATTCTGATAATGTCTGAAGTCAATTTTCTTGAGTCTGCATTGATACCATAGCTGTGAGGTTTTGAGCCTAAACACTGAAACTTTTGTTGAGAGGCCTCACTGTTGTAATACTCTAGAACTTGATTTGTTTCTCTGTGATGCATGCATTAATTGATATGATAAAGGCATTTTGTTCTTATTTGCTATTGGCCAAAAATAACCCACCTGTATGAGATTTTCCCTTGCTAGCCCTTTGAGCCTGAACTTAATTCTTGATAAATGACCTGTGGCCTGATTGATGGCTTAGCCTATATCCATTTTTTGTGACTTACCTTGATTGAGATTGAATCATTGAATGTGTTGAAAATAAAATAAAGAAATTGAGGTGAGTTCCACAATGGTCAAGTAATTAAGGGATGAAAAAAAAAATCATCTATGCCCTTAAAAAAAAAAAGAGAAAGGGCAAAATGAAAAAGAAAAAAAGAAAAGAAAGCAAGAAAAAGGAAAAGAGTAAAAGGTGGTTAAAAGGAATTAATTCCCGAAATTCTGTGGGAATGTTAGTGGAGCAAAACAATTGATTGAATCTGTTAAAAGTGAAATAATATCAGTTTTCAATCTCTTGGTTGTTTGAGCTACTATCCAAATTTTCCTACCTATTACCCCGACCAAGTTACAACCTGTGAAGTCCTTTTGATCAATTGATGCATGTGTTTGATTCTTCAATTTTAAGAATTTTTGAGAATATAATCAAGCATATGGTAGTGTTATAGCTTTGAGTAATTGAGTGCTCATGATACCCTTAAACACTGAGTGTTGAGTGAACATTATTTATCTGTGTGAGGGGTAATCAATGTAGACTTGTATATTTAAGAAGCTGATGGCATTATTGGAAGTTCATGATATTGAGTCAGGCATGCATGGCATATTGTATCTGATAGTGTCTATGATTGTTATGTTGGATTAAGTGAATATTTCCTGGATTAAGTCTTTTACATTGCTGGGGACAGCAACGTTTAAATCTGGGAATGGTTTGATGTGCCTCTGGCAAGTGTGATTTTTCTGTGTTAAAATTGACAAGAATTGAGTCATAAGAGAGCAATTTAAATACATATTTGCTAATTATGTTGATTCTTTGTATGTCAATAATATGCACCTGTTAGTTGTGTTTTTACAGGAAAAAGAAGCGAAATTTGAATTCAAAATTTGAATTCAAAACTGTTTTTAATTAATTCTTTCGTTACGTAATAAGTTTTAATTTAATTCTTCAGTTACGTAATAAAGTCTTAATTAAATCTTTACGTTAGACGTTTCGGTAATAAAGTTGTAATTAATTATTCCATTACACGTTTCGGGGGTAATTTTGGAAGATGCGGCGAAACCCTAGTTGCTACCTATGCAAAGGTTCCTCTCCACACACTCCATGACACACAATTCAGTCTTCAGAGGAAATCCCACACATTTTGATAATTCCATTCCATCTAGATCTGGAGAGACTGGAGGAGAAGGGCTCTGTGGCGTTCTTCGTTCTTCATCTTGTTCCAGTTAAAAAGGAAGAGATTCAAAAAAATTGCGAGGATGAGCATTTAAACATTACATCACATTTCAAACTATCCTCAATTAGCGCTGAAGCAATTAAGGAAAGAATCTGTAATCAAAGCGCTGAGTCAAAGCGCAGCTGGCACTGCAGCAAATAATGATAGGATGCTTTGTCAGCATTACATCACGCTGAAGTGTCATCCTTATCTATACACGCAACATCACATGGACCACGCCCATAAACTCAAGTATAAAAAGGGTGGTCCTCCACCATTCCATTCATATTCAGATCTGGACCGGGTGAAGAAAGGGGCAGCTGTGGAGTTCTTCGCGTTCTTCGTTCTTCATCTTCTTCTTTTTCTTTCTCTTTTATTTTTAGTTTATGTTGAATTTTAGATCAGCGATTAGTATGTTGATTGGCTAGATCTTTTTATTGTAGTCAGGGTCACGATCCATATGTGAACCCTTGACATGAAGGATTGATTTGTGGTTTTTAATTTATATAATTATCTTTATCTTTACTCTGTGCGAATTTTATATTCCCTTTGTTAGAATTAATCAATCTGAAAGTTGGGGATATTCTGAGGATCAAAACCCTAGATAGGAATATTGGGGTTTTGATCTGGAAAGGGGGTAAGATAACAATCTGTATGCGTGCTAGGAATAGACGTGTATACGATTGCAGATGCTTAAATTATCGCGCCCATTGCTTGATCCCATGAGAAACATTGCAAGGAATTGGGGTTTCCCATGGGAAACATTGCAAGGAATTGAGGGTTAACTACTAAATCTTTTTAGATGATAATTTATCTGAGTGATTATATAAATAATTATTGTAAATCAATCCGGAGTAAAAAGCGGGGATCATTTGGTGAGTGAACCCTGGCTACAATGTTTTTCTCATCTTCTTTACAAATCAATTTTCAATTTTATTGTTGTATTTCTCAAAATAAAAATACAAAAATAAGTCTTTTATTTTCAAAATTCAATTTCCATCAAATTGACAATATTTGTCAAAAACCCTATTTGAAATCTTCCATTCCTTAAGAGAAAATTTATTTGATATTCGATCCCAATCCCTGTGGAGACGAACTTTACTTATCATTTTATTACTTGTGCGATCGGTATACTTGCCGGAGAGCATCATTGGCCGCGGGTTTGGGGAGGGAATTTCTCAAAATGTGGTGGGTTTCATGGCTTAATACTACTACCAATGGCTTTAGAAGGTGATTTGCATCAAGTTTCAAGCCAAAGATCACTTGATTTGGTGGAGAAATGAGCAAGTTACAAGAAATGGGAGTTTTGAGTTCTTGGCTGTGGAGGGAGGGCTGAACCGCGTGAAGAAGAGAGGAGAAGGAGAGAGAAAATGAGGGAAAAAGGTGAGTTTGACTCACTTATGCCACAGGCGGGTCCCACACACGATTTAACTTTAATCCATCACCTAATTCCGATCACAAATTCATAATCTACATATTTTTCTGGTTCATGACATATTTTTGTTTCCTAAAGTACTCATAAAAATTTCACGCTTATCGGTACAATTATACAACAGTATTTTTACACCGAAAAAATCATTATTCATCAAAATTTTCAAAGCTTGCCTATTCCTTCAATTTTTCGTCCTGAATCCATTTCCGGCATTATTTTTATCAGTTGAGATCCCAACTCAATTTTTCATGCTTCGGGTTACTTTTTGGCAAATTACCATTTTACCCTTGGTACACATTTTGACCCCAATTTCGGGATTTTCACTAATCCTTCCCTTTTAACTCCACATTATATCATATAAATTCACATTTGAATTTACAAGGTGTTGTAGAGTTCCAGTTGACCTAGGGTCGTGGTGTGTGATCCGGATAGGAGCACACTAGGAACATCTCGGGTGTATATGGATGAAAGGGGTACCTTAGTTGGATCTTCTAGGAACACGCTTTGGATGAGACCCATAGGCTTATATATGCCGAGGATGTTGCGTGGTATTGGTAGCTACCATCCCGCTTCGTCGTATTTTGTATCCCGATATTCCCTAGTTTCTCTAAATTCCTTGCTATATCCCGTTTTGAGAAGATGTTGTTTTATATTAGTTATATGCATCGAAGTGAGCCAATAGGTGGAGTTTTCTCCAGAATCTCTGGGTTACTGAGATATATTCGTATATCTCTCCCCATCTTGGGGATTTTATTTCAGGAGGTAGTAGTGGCATTGGAGCGGCGGACAAGAAGCCCGTAGGATGAGTCATGGAGGACTTCTAGTATTTTGCATTTTGGTGTCCATTTGGCCTAGGCTAGACTTAGGGCATGAACGTCCCATATGTATCTAAGATGAGTTTCATAGTCATATTTGTTCATGTCATTTTGCCTACGTCTAGTTGTATATGTCATTTGAGTTTTTATGCTTCAAGTTGTAAATTAAAGTTGTGGATTTGTAAGTTATAATTTAAAGTTTGAAGTTGTAAGTTGTAACATGTAAGTTAAATGTTGTAATTGTAAAATGGATGCACGATGTACTATGATGGAAGGGCTTTAGGCCTATGCTAGGTTTATGATTACTTGTATGTTGATAATTTGCATGGAAATGGACTTTGGTAATTGAAACAAGTTAAAGATTGTAAAGTGAGCTATATGATATAATAAATATAAACTGAGTTGGGTTGTAAGTGCCCCAAGGCATTGTTGGTCCTTGTGTGTGCCATCCATTGGTTATTAGGTACATTTGAGGTACTATAGAGCATTTGCAAATTTGGGGATTTTAGGAAAAATAAAGGAAACTCTAGCGAATTTTCTGTAGAATTGGCAGATTTTGACGAACTTAGGAAGAGCATATCTCCCTCCACAGAGGTACGATAGGGACGTTCCATAAGCAATTTTAAAGCGTGAGATGTCCCCTACATGGTGTTAAAATATGAGAATTTTATGGGTTGTATGCAGCCCTGTAGAAGCCGGTGAACACGGACTGTCCAGAACGCACCTATGCAGGGGCTGTTTCTGGCAGTTTTTGGGAATTTTTCCTGCTTCATTTGTGGGTCAAGTTAGGTGTATAATATATAAATTTGAAGCTTGAGGAGTCTAGTTTGTCGTATAAATTTTTTAAAGAAATTGGTTGAGAGGATTTGCTGCAGTAATTCGTGGAGTGAGGGATGTTTAGAGCTATTTTGGGGTTGGCTGGCAGCTATGCTTGTCCAACTTCAAACCTGGAGCAAACGAGCTCAAAATAACTCGTGTAATAGCTCCTTAGAAAGGTATTCAACTAAGAAAAAAAGATAACTAAAGATAAAGAACTAGTTGTGTGCGGTGTGTCTGCAGAAAATTAATAACCGAACCATGTTGGGATGTGTGGAAAATGTAAAGTGGAGAATTTAGCTAAGTGGGTTTATGGGAACCCTTAGTGACTTGTTGTAAGTTAAATAAGTTGGAAAAGCAATAAAAAAATAAGTCGTCCACAAAGTGTTTACAGTTACAGTCACAACTTTAATTATTACGTTTTTTATTGTTTTAAATACTCGCATAATAACGGAAAAAGTTTACTCACATTTTTATAAATGAACTGCTGTGATTGTAACTGCGCTTAATATCATAATTAGTGTTAACAATACCGATGTACAATGGGCTGTTACATTTTATGGTATCAGAGCAGTTTTGTTAGGGAACTCTGATAATTTATAGTTGTGTTATGTGCTGCATAGTTGTTTGTAGACTCTTATCGATTATTACATATGTGATTCCTTAGTGTGGGTCTAATCAACCCATTCCTTTATGTTACATGTGTGGTTATCATAAGAAGCCTGCGTGGCAACCCTGGAGCACCAAATGTAAGTCCTTAAGCCTGATGTTATGGCTGCAGTGTTGACTGTTCCATGGACTAGAGATGGCATTGAGTAAAATGTGAAGATAAGAGGACTTAAGGAAAACAGACTTAAGTATTTTGTCTGACTTTTGTTGAAATTGATAAAATTGTATTATAAGTAAAAGTTGTAAACAAATTTATGATATGTACGGTATTAGCATAGGTGAACCTTGTAGTACTATGAATAATAAATATATAATTGAGATGAGTCCATAGTATGAAGATGGTATTGGTGAAACTTCCAAGTATATGTGTAGTATAGTAAAAAAATTATGTACAAGTGGACTTGGTGAATAGACTTCATCAAGGTGAGAGATTTAGAACCTGGGGGATTATTGAGAAATGAGAACAGATATGCTTAGGTATAAGTTAAATATGTTATGTTTGACTAGAAGTTATGAGACCGGGACAGATGGTGTACACTTGAATGAATTGGGATGGTTCATGTAGAGAAATAAATAGAATATTTGATGTCTAATCCTATGGGATTTGACCACTTGAAATGATTATGTTAGTGAAGTGTTAATTGAAATATGTTGACATGTGGAAATTAAGTCCATAAGAAGGTGGTGTTGAGTAAACATAGGTGAGATGACGTAATTACGTAGTATGTGTAGAAGGAAAAAATTGAGAAAATCTCCATGGATGACATAAGATAAATGTACCATGAAGGCACTATTGTAGTTAATGGATGCCGATTCAAATTGGTAGATGTAACGCCCTCCCTTGTATGCATCCAAGAGAGTCGTTTGCTAAGCGGAATTAGAGTCTTTAACGATACTTTAGCTACTAAAAATTTTATTCCAAAAGCAAAACCGTAATGCATTTAAAAATTCGTATAAATTCTGTTCGGATGAGTTAAAAAAATATTCCTTGTGATTTAGAAAGAGCACGTCGGGGGCTTTGCGTGCATATAAAATAATAGTAAATCGGAGTTCGTTTGCACCTTGAAACATAACCCGTAAGGTGCTCGTAAAACTGTTAAAATTCAGCACTTAATAAAACGTTCAAAAATCCTTTTCGCAAATCGTTTTCTGATTTTTCCAAAACAGCCGCTGTTCATGAAAGACTAAAACAAAATGGAAGATAATAATGTCTACATTCATCCAAGTGCCCCAAAATAATAAGCATTACAGTCATCCAACAATTAAACATCAATAGCAAAAGTCCAAGCATCAGCAAGTAACAGCAAACATCACGCCTTCAAATGCTCTTACGTCCTCCTGCCATTTATGAAAATAGCAGCCCCAAAGGGGTGAGAATAATCCCAGTAAAGTGGCAACAAAACCAATAACGTAACAGTATTAAACTAGGCACAAAATCATAAACAGTCACTTCAACATATCCTGTTCCTTGTCCTTTTCCTTTTCATCATATATATATATATATATATATATATATATATATATATATATATATATATATTGCGTATATAACGCCTTCCTTTTTGCGCTCTTAGCACCGTCGTGCGCGCAATACACAGTGGATATCCCATAATCGGCACCCTTCATTGGTGGATTCCAACTGTGGCCTATGCGGACTGATGCCAAGTGTCCCATACCCTGGTACCGGAGGGATGCCTATATGATGCGTGCTCAAACACATGGTCCTGTACATAACTGTTCTAAAATTGCAAGGCTATATGAATTTTGGTACATGCATGCCATGCTATGCTATCACACACAAAGCGTAAAAATAAATGCGGTATGATGTAAGATGCATGCTTATATACTTTTCATATACATTATACTGCCACATAACAACTTTACCTCATAATCATATTGCCGTCAAGGCATATTCATGGCAGAATACTTACATCATAAGGAACATAATAACTTTATGGAGTATGGAGCATCATGTTACAACTTCATACGCTAGTCAATAGTCACATTAGGTAATATCGCCTAACACTTACCTTGCGTGCCTTAAATAATTACCAAACAGCAGCGAAATATGCTACGTTTCTCACTGCTTATGCGCACCTAAATCATTTACAATAAATCATTTTACAACATCGTTTTAAGGAAAAATAGTGAGCAAAAATAGCAACGTTTTACAACAAAACAGTGAGCAAAACAGCAACGTTTTATAGCAAAAACAGTGAGCAAAACAACAACATTTTACAGCAAAAACAGTGAGCAAAACATCAACGTTTTCTAGCAGAAACAGTGAGCAAAACAACAGCATTTTATAGCAAAACAGTGAGCAGAAAACAACAACGTTTTTCTTAAAAATAGTGAGCAGAAACAGTGATGTTTTACAGCAGAAACAACGTTTACAGCAGCAAAAACAGTAGCATTTTACAGCAGCAGTGAGCAACATATAGTGACATTTTTTAAACAGAAACAGTAACGCTTACAGCAGCAAAAACAGTAGCATTTTACAGCAGGAGTGAGCAACATATAGTGACGTTTTTTAAACAGAAACAGTAACGCTTACAACAGCATTTCTTAGACAGAAACAGTGGCATTTTTTAGCATCAAACAGTGACAATTTCAAATAGAAACAGTGGCATTTTTAGCATCAAAATAGTGACAATTTTATACAGAAACAGTGGCATTTTTTTAGCATCAAACAATGACAATTTCAAACAGAAACAGTGGCATTTTTTTAGCATCAAAACAGTGGCATTTTTAGCATCAAAACAAGCATAACAAGGAGACTTTATTCCATAACCTCATTATTTCATGCAATGTGTGCTACAAAGGCTTAAAGTATGCTATTTATCATAGAATGATTCATACAATAATGAAGGCATACAAGTTATTATCAAATAGCTCCACTATTATATTTTTATCATGCTCATTCTAGGGTCTACAACATGATATGGCAGAATCATAAGGAGAGTTCACAAGATAAATTACATGCCATCTCAAGCATAAACATGGTTACACAATAAGGAAGAAGGTCTAAGATCCATGCTTACCTCTTGTAGTACACACTAATTGATCAAGGATCACACACCACACTTTCTAGCTTCACCAAACAACAAGTTCACCTTCCTAGAGGATGATTTATGCGCACAAGTGAGGTGGAAGAACAACTTGGGAAGAATCTTTGGATGGAGGAGCTTGGCTGGGCAGTGGGAGAATGAGAGGAAAGCTTGTACTCTCTTGGTTGCCTAAGGTCACAGCTTCAACAATGAAAAGGAGAGGATGATGTGCAGTTTTTTCTGAATGTTACTCCCTACACACACTCACGGTTTGAAGGGGAAGGAGGAAGGCATAATGGTGCAGATTTGGTTTCTGTTTTGGGTGCCTAAACTACAACCTAGTTAGTGCCTAAGAGAGGAAGAAGTGAGGGGTTTGGGTGCAGCCTATCTTCATGCAAAGGAGTGGAAAGAATGAGGAGACAAGTGAGGAGTTGGGGGCTGTTTTAAAGCCATTCCACAAGGGCATAATACAAGGCTGAATCCTCACACTTGGAGTGCACAAGTGGAGGTCAAATGGTGCAGAATTTTCTGCCCACACACAAGACATGCAAGCTGCCCACAAAGTCTTCATTGGGTGCATGTCTTACAAGATTAGGAAGGTGCAACAAGTAACTATCTTTTCCTTCTTGCAAATGTTTTACGTAAGGGACAAGGGAAGGGAAATAAGGCTGACCAAAATGATAAGTAAACAGCCCATGTGCAGATTTTTGAAGGCCATGTGCACACAAGTGAAGGAAGAAGAAAGACTATGCCATGTGGAGGTTTCTAGCCAATAAGAGGTTGACTTGTGGAGTCACTTAAGATGAGTTTAGGATAGGTTGTTGATGGGTTTGGGCTGCATCAAGTGGGATACAAAAGGCCTAAAGCTTCAGCCCAACAAACATAAGGAATTTAAAAACATGCACAAGCCCAAGTGACACTAGCTTGGGTATTAGCCCAAAAACTCTAAGTCCTCAAGCCCAATTATTTTTTAATTCTTTTTATGTGTTACTACATAATTATTCCTACATGCATAAAATAATTTCTCACCTAAAATTATAATTCTAATAATTTTCCTACTCAATATTAATCTACACTAGTAACCATGCAATTCAAATTCCAATCAATAATTTCATGAAACTCTAATTTTCACACATGCATACTTATGCTTTATAATATATTTTATGTATTTTCCTAAATATTTATGTGGGATGTTACACTCTCCCCACCAAATAGGAATTTTGTCCGCAAAATAGACTTACTTAATAGCTAAACAGTTCTGGATAGCGATTCTGAATGTCGTCCTCGCCCTCCCAAGTGGCTTCAGCTGCCGATTTGTTGTTCCACAACACTTTCACCAAGGGAATTTCTTTAGAATGAAGTCGCTTGATAGATCTTTCAAGAATTTGGAACGGTTGGACTTAATACGTCAGATTTTCCTTTAATTCCACTTCTTCAGGCTGTAACACGTGAGATGGATCAGAGAGATATCTCCTCAGCTGCGATACATGAAATACATTATGAATCCCTGACAGATTAGGTGGTAATGCCAACCGGTATGCAGATTCTCAAATCCGGTCCATAATAAGGTATGGTCCTAAGTACCGTGGACTTAATTTCTTTACTCTCATTCTCCTGCCGAGTCCCGAGGTAGGTGTGATTCTCAGAAATACATGGTCTCCGACTTCGAAAGATAGGGGCTTATGACGTTTGTCATAATAACTTTTCTGTTTGGCCTGAGCCCGCTGCATATTTTCTCTAATCTTCTTTACCTATTCAGATGTTTCTTGAATTAGATCAGGTCCTAAAATACTTCGCTCACCCACTTCAGTCCAGCATAAAGGGGATCTGCATTTTCTCCCATACAGAGCTTCATACGGTGCCATCTGAATACTGGAATGGTAACTGTTGTTGTAAGCAAATTCAATCAAAGGAAGATAATTGTCCCAACTGCCTCCTAACTCCAAAACGCATGCTCGCAACATGTCCTCTAAAGCTTGAATAGTGCGTTCTGTCTGTCCATCGGTCTGCGGGTGGTAAGTAGTACTCAATCTCAAGTGGGTCCCTAAAGCTCGCTGAAAAGACTCCCAGAACTTAGAGGTAAATTTGCGATCACGATCACTGACAATACTGGTAGGGACTCCATGTAGCCTCACAATCTCCTGAAGGTAAATTCTGGCAAGCCTCTCAGTATTATATGTGGTTCTAACACACAAGAAATAAGCTGACTTCGTTAATCGATCAACAATCACCCAAATAACATCATATCCTTCTCGCGTCCGAGGAAGTCCAACTACAAAATCCATCGCAATACTGTCCCACTTCCACTCGGGAATCTCCAAAGGTTGAAGAAGTCCCAAAGGTTTCTGATGTTCGTACTTCACCTTCTGACAAGTTAGACATCGAGATACATACTCAGCAATATCACGCTTCATACCCGACCACCAAAACGAAGTCTTCAAATCATGGTACATCTTCGTGGATCCAGGATGAACGGCATACTTACCCTTATGAGCCTCCTGCAAAACTTCTTGCTTCAATTCTTCATTCGGCACAACTAACCGACCTTGGATCTCAAAATATCATTCTCATCCCTTACTACATCTTGGACGCCAACCAAATTACGGACTAGCTCCTCATCTCTCTGAGCCTCCTTAATTCTACTGAGTAACTCATTCTCTATTTTTATACTACCCAATCTTATGCTACGTCTTCTTTTGACTACAGACAAATTCAAATCTAGAAAGGCCTCAAACAATTTCAGTTCTTCCATCATCAGAGTTGCAGTGTGCAGTGTCTTCCGACTCAGGGCGTCAGCTACCACGTTTGCCTTTCCTGGGTGGTATTTAAGTTCAAACTCATAGTCCTTCAGGAATTCCATCCACGTCGTTGCCTCATATTCAATTCCTTCTGATCGAACAAGTACTTCAGACTCTTGTGATCGCTGAACACATCACACTGCGAACCATACAAGTAGTGCCTCCAGATTTTAAGTGCGAACACTATAGCTGCTAACTCCAAATCATGCATAGGATAATTTTCTTCATGAGGCTTTAGTTGTCGAGAAGCATAAGCTACCGCCATACGATCCTGCATCAAAACGCATCCAAGTCCTTTCGATGATGCATCACAGTATACTTCAGACTTTCTAGTAGGATCCGGAATAGTGAGTACTGGAGCAATCGTTAACCTATTTTTCAATTCCATGAAACATTCTTCACAAGCTTCAGTCCACTCAAAAGGCTTATCCTTCCGAGTGAGACGGGTAAGAGGTTGTACTAACTGAGAGAAATTCTGAATAAACCTTCGATAATATCCAGCAAGACCTAAGAAACTCCTTACTTCAGTGACAGTCTTGGGTCGTTCCCAATTCATGACAGCTTCAACCTTGCTGGGATCCACAGCAATACCTTCTGTTGAAATGATATGGCCCAGAAACTGGACTTCTTTAAGCCAAAACTCGCATTTCGACCACTTCACGTACAACTGCTTCTCCTTCAAGATTTGCAAAATAATCCTCAAATGTTCCGCATGCAGCTCTTCATTGGCAGAGTAAATCAGG
Organism: Gastrolobium villosum; assembly: GCA_032173675.1. Lineage (NCBI taxonomy): Eukaryota > Viridiplantae > Streptophyta > Magnoliopsida > Fabales > Fabaceae > Gastrolobium > Gastrolobium villosum. Next base: position 3,872 of record JAVKPL010013551.1, on the reverse strand, counting down.
ATGTCATCGATAAACACAATAACAAACTGATCAAGAAATGGGCGGAAGATGCGGTTCATGTAATCCATGAATACCGCTGGAGCATTCGTGAGTCCGAATGGAATCACCTGATATTCGTAGTGCCCATAACGAGTTCTAAAAGCTATTTTCGGAATATCCTCCGGTTTGACCCGGATTTAATGGTATCCCGATCGTAAATCTATCATGGAAAAGACTCTGGCTCCTCTCAGCTGGTCCATCAAATCATCGATCCTTGGTAGCGGATACTTATTCTTCACTGTAACTTTGTTCAGTTGACGGTAATCTACACACAGACGTAGACTACCATCCTTCTTCTTAATCAAAATGGCTGGAGCACCCCATGGAGAGGTACTAGGTCTGATGAATTCCTTTGCCAACAGTTCTTCTATCTGCTTCTTCAATTCTCGAAGTTCCAAAGGTGCCATACGATACGGAGCAATGGAGATTGGTCCAACTCCGGGAACAAGTTCGATGGAAAATTCTATTTCCCTATGAGGAGGCAATTGAGGTATTTCATCCGGGAATACCTCCTCAAATTCACTAACTACAGGTACATTCTGAATTTGATTGTCAACCGAAGTCTCAGCCTCGATCGACAATAGATACCCTGCTTCTCCCTTGAGGAGCTCTTTTCTAACTTGTAATAAAGAAATAAGAGAGAAGGGTTGAAAATTACCATCTTTCGCAGGAACAATGACTTTCCCCGCTCGACAGTCCAACGTTATCCCGTTTTCCGTCAACCAGTCCATACCGATAATCACATCAAAATTGAATACCGGTAGGACCACCAAGTTTACTGTATAAGTATTCCCTTCAAATTGCAAAATAACACCTCTGCAGATTTATGAGGCTGTGCATGATCCTCCAGTAGGGGTACTGATGTGTAACTCATAAGGTAACGGGGTTGGGGTGATGCCTATTCTCATAGCAGTATGCTTTGTATAACACCTCGTAAAATTAAATGTGAATTTATTTGATAAATATGAGTTAGAATTGATGGATTAGTGAAAATCCGAGAATTATGGCCAAAATGGGCAAAAAGGGCAAAATGGTAAATTGCCAAAAATGTAAACCGAGGCATAAAAAATGGAGTTAAAGGTTTAATATGACAAAAATAATGCTGAAAATGGAATCAGGGCGGAAAATTGAGTGAATAGGCAAATTTGGGAAAAATTGATGAATAGTGATTTTTAAGTGCTAAATACTGTGGTGTGAGTGTACCGATAAGTGTTAAATTTTTATGAGTATTTTGAGGAAAGAAAAATATGTCATGGACTGGAAAAATATGTAGATTAGGAATTTATGATCAGAATTTTTATCGGGATGAAAGTTAGATCGCGTGTGGGACCCGCGGGGCCAAAACCCACTTGACCCCACGCCTCCCTCCTCCTTTTCTTTTCCTCTTTTCTTCTCTTCTCCCGTGCCTTGTCCAGCCATTGAAGACCAAAACCCACCATTTCTCTCTTCCCTCACCATTTGCTCATTTCTTCACCAAATCACTTGGTTTTGGTGTTGAAATCTATTGTAAACAACCTTCTAAAGCCATTGGTGGTACTCTTAAGCCTTGAAACCACCTCCTTTGTGCGTTTTTGGGCATGGACAGATCCGACCCATTGAGGTTCTTGGAGTTTTTGGGAGTTTTTGGATTTCCTTTGGATTGATGGAGCCTTGGTGGTGTTCATACACTTGATGGTGAGTAAATTTGTGGTACCTTTGTGGTTGATTTTGTAGATCTAGAAATTATGCTTTAAATCTTTAATCTTAGATGTGTGATGATAGAGAGCTCAAATGGAAAAATGCTATTAGATGAAAATGCCTTAGAATGATGCTTGTAAGCTAGAAATGCTATGTTAATTTTTGGTGAAAAAGTTAGGTTTTTAACTTAGGAAAAATTGTGAAGATTTCATGAAAATTGGTATGTGGTGTAATTGGATAATTGAATGATGGACCATTGGTATAGAATGATAATATGATTATATGATTAGTGTGTGTGTTAAAATGGAATTGAAAACCTTGTAGAACCAACCTTTGAAGAATTCGAACCATAGAGGGGTTTGGAGGAAAAATGATGTAAAAGTTGTGTAGTTGAGATTGTATGATATAAAGTGGTGTTTAATTGGAAGGTAGGTTAGTATGTTGTTGTGGAATTGGAAGAATGTAAAATGAATAATTACTTGAGATTAAATGATTGATTTGGAAATGGTTTGATAATCGTGTTGTGGATTATCTAGGTTGCCTCTTTTGGACGCTTTGGAAGCGGGTAAGCTTGGAGCTTACGTATGGAGCATGGGCTCGGTGTTGAGGTAACCTTTGGAACTGGGGTTTAGTCCCTTGTGTGCTCCACCACACCTAGTGGAAGGTTGTGGTTGGATTTTGTGTTTATGGCATTGTGTGATTATGTGCTTGTATGCATATTGCTTGGATTGTATGAAAAATTGTTTGGTCACTGGCCAGTTGACGTGTGATGGGTTTGGACATCCGCTGGATCATTTCGTGACGGAGTGCCAGTTGGGTATGCCATGGGGTCGACTCTGGGAGCGACACCAGGATGAGCCAAACGTGGGACATCCGCCGGATAGGTCTCTTGAGGAGTTCCGGTTGGGTTGGCCATGGAGTTTTCTCAACCATGGGAGAGGCTCTAGGATTGTCTCGGGAGTTATATGATGGAGTCCTTGAACATAAATCCATGCGTGGATGTTCTCGGGTTGTCTCCAGTTGGTTGGTGATATTGTATTGCATGCATATTATATGATGTTATATTTGCACATTGAGTGAGCCATGGGGTGGAGAAGCCTCCAGGGCCCTTGGTTTACTGAGATATATTTATATATCTCACCCCGTGTTTGGGGCATCATTTCAGGTTAGGTTGAACCTGGAAGAGTGGAGCATGAGGTGCATATTGGAGGCACCATGTGATGAGCATTGGATTGGGATACACCTTGCATATGTTTTATGCTTTAGAATTAGATCATGAACTTGTGCATGTTGAAAATGCCATGCCTTTGTATGTTCTTGACTACATGTTAAATTCTTTCAATTTGATGTATATGTATGCCTTTAGAATGTATTGTATAATTTGAGTGAGCATGGGACTTGTCCATTGCCACCTTTCTTGTATTGGAAACCTTGATTCTTATGTTGTAAAATGGTCCAATTTGGATGTAAAATGGCCATTATATTAAAGACTTTGTAAATGATGAACGATTGAATGAAAATGCATGTTGGAAGGGCCTAGTGCCTACATTAGAGTATGTTTAAGTGTTGTGTGGAGTACTAAGGTGTTAGGGATGGATTACACAACTTTTTTTGGGCTGAAAATGCTATAATCTGTCACTTTTGCTGCATAGTAATCGATTACCCAAGCATGGTAATCGATTACCATGCAACAGGGGACGAAATTTGGCTACTGTCTTCACTGGTAATCGATTACTGAGGCTTGGTAATCGATTACCATGTGAGGTAATCGATTACCCAAGGTTGGTAATCGATTACCAGAACAGAGGAGGTGAAATTTTAGCTACTGCCTCATTTTTGACAGGTGGTAATCGATTACCACCCACTGGTAATCGATTACCACAGTGCAATTTTTGAAAATTTGAGTTTTTTCTAGACTAAAAGAAAGGGGCTTAACTTGGTGGGTAGAACTCCAAATGGTACGTGGTTTGAAACCACGCATAACTAATGTAAAGGGGTAGAACATGGTAGGATATGAAAGTAATGTGATGAGTTTAAATGAGTTGAATAAAAAGAAAGATTAGTGATGTTAGTAAACTGAATGCTTCCGCGTATTGCATTTACAATCATAGTGTAGTATTAATTGAAAACGGAAAAAGGTTATTGTTATGAAAAGG
>JAVKPL010013550.1:0-72860 GCA_032173675.1 Gastrolobium villosum | reverse complement strand
GCTTCTGTTTTATATGTTCCTTCCTTAAAGGGGAAGGCCGTGGAGAAGGTGTAAGGGTTTGTCGTACTCACTGCAGAGCATCGTAAGCTTGGTGAATATTGGAGAAGCCTTTGTGCAAGGTCAATTGCTTCAGGAGGCATTCGCTTTTGAAAAACCTGAACCATGGATCATTGCACCAAATGCATCAATCAACGGGAAAAAAAAGCACCCAGAAAAACCATTATAAAGCAAAATATGATTGGCACGAATGCACTTACCTTATGCCAAGGATGACCTTTAACTTGGGGGAATCTAAAATCTGTATAATTAGGGTTCATACATCGAATTTCTTCTCGGGTCGGAGTACCAAGAATCTACAAGACGACACACAAATAATTATTTCTCTGTAACTAAATTCATGCAATCCAGCACAAACATCAAAATAGGCAACACATCACCTTAATAATTTGCACAAGTTGGTCCACCTGATTGTCTCCTATGAATAATGGCTACAGAAACATTTTGAAACTATGAGAAGTCAAGATAATCTTAAAAACATAGAGAAGACAATTATTATATATGAGCAACGTTAGAGCATAAGTTGCCAAAGAAGTTTGACAACCTGGCCTAGAAGAAGTTCGGCGAGGACACAGCCAGCTGACCAAATATCAACAGAATTTGTGTATTCTGTCGCACCAAATATTAGCTCGGGGGCCCGATAGTATCGTGAACATATGTATGAAATGTTTGATTCACCCTCGACCTGACATAAGATTATTATAATTACACTTATTTTTAATGACCAAATAATCGTAACCAAAATTGCAAGTGCTTCCAACCAAAAACCTTTCTTCCATTTATTGGTCTTATAATAGGAAAAATAAGGAGCTTAGGTCCAGATTAATAACAATATTAACATTTTACCAGCTATTTACTGAAATGTCATCATCACATATACAAAATTAAAATTTGTAGATAGATCTTAAAGAGCTTATCTGATTCTATGATCAATAGTTATGTAGCATATGTGTTTAATATTGCACCATTAACAAGGTAGCATACTAGTATTAAGTAAAATGACTAGCACAAGAAGAATGCAAACCAACATACCAAGATTTTTGCACTCCCAAATCGCAAAGCTTAACTTGGTGAGTGAGAGGATCAACCTAAAGAAGAAACATACAAAAAGTTTAGAATAAAAGAATGCAACTCATTGAGGAAAAATAGCAAATGAATAACATACCAATAGATTTTGAGGCTTCACATCCCTATGGGTAACTCCTAGTACAGTATGGATATATGCTAGTGCTCTTAAGATCTAAACATCAAATCTCAACTCAAATGTTACAATATTTCAAAAACAAAAGTGAGGAACAACATATCAAACCAAATTGCAAATAGAGAAGACCTCATACTTGATATGTATATAATTTCACATAGATTAAGGGCATTCGCTGGTTCATACTATTGTAGCGCTTTATAACTCGGTACATCGTTTCTGGGACATATTCCATTACCACGTTCAGAAAAACTTCATCTCTGCTTGTTGTGGAGTAGAAATGGTTCTTCATGGAAATTATATTTGGGTGATCCATCAAGCTCATTAACTGTATTTCACGATTTTTGTATCGCTTGTCCTGCAGGACCTTCTTTATAGCCACAGCCTCCCCAGTCTCCAAGCACTTTGCCTTTGTTTCAGGTCAAAAAGGAACACAACCCAGGGATGTGAAGTAATGAGAAACTTAACAGCAAAAAATGCTTAGTAAGAATAGCTATCACCTTAGAGTTTAATACATTATTTATCCTTACCTGGAAAACAACTCCAAATGATCCAGTACCAACAACACGTTCGGCCATGTAGCTGATGGTCTGCAAGTGGTATTAGACATGAAGTTATGAAGAATAAAAGAAATGGAAACCCATGGATGTAATCATCAATCTTAACTTAAGTATTCAAGCTTATTGAACCATTATTGCAATACATCAAAATTCTTCAAAACAATACCTTTTAAGGCCCAAAAATAGGAAACCAAAAAATAATAATAATTAATCAGTTGGTAGAAGGGGCAATATGGGAAAAAATCATAATAAAACCACTCCCTGAGAAATCCTAACTAGCGAGGATAGAGGTGAGGGAAATCCTTATATGCAGCCTTATTCTAACATTTTTGGAAATGGGCGGTTTCCTAGATTCGAACTCATGACCTTTCGGTAACAAAGGAACAGCTCTACCACTGCTCCAAGCTCGTCCTCTTAAGACGGAAAACAACTATTAGATTAGATAGGCACTGAGGAAATAATCCGACTTCTAGGTGATGACAATTCTATTTTTGGATTGATCCTTAATAAAAGGGGCAATTTACAAGCGTTATTACCCAACAAAAAATTGTACTTCCACTTTTCCCGAAAAGGAAGTAAATTTTTATCTAAAGTATAAATGAATTTTTACTAGAAACTTGACGTTGAGAATAAAAAAAGTCAGAGTATGCCCGCACCCGTTTAGGTTCACCATTTTTTCCTCCAATTGTGGTTGAGATTATGTGACCAGTGACTGCACCATTACCTTCCATGATAGTAGCTGACATTTCCTGTAATTTATAGCAGTAAATAGATATTTAATATGGTAAGCAATTCTCCTAATACAGAAATAGAATATCAGACTCTTCTTGATGCAATGTCTGTTATTTTTTATTGAGTTATTTCAATTAACTAACTGTCAAAATCAACTTATTAGCAATTATCATCAATAATTTGTTTTTAAAACAATCACTAAGTATGGCAACTTGATATTCCTATCAGGTAATACTTTGGACAACTAGACATGCATAGATGCAAAGCCAGATTAGCAGGCAATACTTTGGACTCCTATTCCAGTGCTGCATGTTAAGATGAGATATAACAAGTTTAAGAAAAATAATATTCCTACTATTTCAAAATCCTGCATTGATTAAAAGTGTTCTATGATAAGAGGAACACACAGCAATGGAGCATGACCAGCATGAATGGATGGATAGCCAGCAATCAAAATGTGAAGTTGAAGATAGGTAAAGTATAAAAAGCTTAAAGGTATATGCACATAAAGTTAAATCAGGTTACCACAGTTCACAAGAAAGCATCACATGCAAAAGGAAAGCTTTAATGTCAATTAAAAGACCACACAAGAGAGAATATAAGGACACTAATTCCCTGAAGCAAACTAAAATAGTTTGAACAACAATCCACCAACAAATCAAGGAAAACCATTCTAAGCAAGGCACCCAAGATTTAAATAGAAATTATACCTAAATAATAATGTAAATAATATAGGGCCAACTCTAAAACAAAATTCACAATGTTGATAGAGTCATTTTAATTTCACAATTATAAAGTGAAAGTAACATGGCTAATTGGGGGGGGGGGGGGGAATTGGGAGATAAATTATGACAAGTTCCATCCCCGTAAAGAAGCAGGGGGAAAAATTATGCGAGAGAAAAAAATCTGAGGGATGCGAAATTCAGGAGCACACAACATAGAAGCTAAGACAAATTGATGTTCAGTTAAGTACCTAGTCAGATTCTCTCTCTCTCCCCTTCTCTCTCTCTTGTGCGTTTAAAGGAATAATATGCCTAAATAAAAGAACAAGATTCTACATTTTCACTTCATTTGATTCCCTTTCACTTTTCTGGACCATTAAATGGAAAGCTCCACAAGCTTCAAGTTTTCAACACTAAGATCTTAACCATAAAATCACATATGGAAAAAAATCATATAAGGAAAAACCCAAAAAAAGAGAAAGAAAAAAATAATTTGTCTATTTACAAAATTACAATTCCTTAAGAAGGAGGGGAACATCATTCCTTTTTAAGGCCACCATTCAACCACGCCGATCAAGGGTTCGCCGGAGAAAAACTCCGGCAAGCCAACTGGGGTCACATAATAAAGGGAAAATAACGGAGGAAATGGTTAGATCGTCGTAGGCTTGTTCGGTGGATCAAAGACAATTCAAGCATCAGAAATGGTGGTTGAGAACAGTGCTTTGTGTACAATGAGAGAATGTTTGAGAGTGGAAATTACCTTATCAGTCTCCATTTCGAAGTCACCGTGAGCCTCCACATTCGGGGGGTCATTCTCAGCTAGCGGCAACAAAAACTGCATCGGTGGTCGTTGTGGTGGTGGTGGCAACGGTAACGGCATCGGCATCGGCAGAGGAAGAGGCAGAGGCAGAGGCAGCGGTGGAGCTGCTGCTAGCTGTGGTTGTTGTTGGTTCGGCCCCAACGGAATGGAGGCCATGTGAGAAGTTACACACAGAAACACAAACCCAAAAACACACAGTGTTTCTCTCTCTAAATCACTTACTTTCTTTCTCTTGTATGTTCCGAGAGAATAGTGCTCGGGTAGGGGTCCAAGCTTTGGTGTATATATAGAGGAGATAGAGTGTGAGTGATTGTGTGTTACCTCACGCTCTTCTTTTACAGCGTGACACTCACGCCTAAATCATAGCGGTTCGATTTTCGTTCTGGTGTGGTGACGTGCACAGCGGAAATATAGTCCATAGGCTTACGTGGGAAATCGAAGGAAGACAAGGATAACATGTAACCTACAACATTGCATTTGCGGAATATACGCATTTAGGATATAGTTATGGTTACGTAAAATACTGAAGTTTAATAATCTACAGATTTATTAACTCATAGTTCTATGTGGCTGATGAGTTTAGTTTAATAAATTTCAGTTATAATAATAATTTTTATGGTATCAAATTTCTTTATAACATAATATAATAATAATTTTCTTTATAACTATTTAATTTTAGATTTATGTTATTTTTAAAAAATAATATTTATAATAATAAATAAATTTATAATTATTCAATAATATTATTAAATGCATGTTTACTTTTTAAAGAAAATAACAATGAAGCGGCAAAAATTGTCCGGATTGCAATAAAGGAAGACGGAAAAATAGCAGAGGAACCGGATGAACAAAGACTGTCTTAAATGAGTAACCGTAAAATTACAAAGATAAGATGAAACGAAATTTTTTTATTAGTTTCATTTATTACAAAGTGTTTTTTATTTAGAATTATTTTGTGTTTAGATCAGTTACACATCGCGTCAAACAAAAAATTTATTTTATCTTTTGGAAAACATCTTTATTTATTCATGTTTTAGAAATAAATAAAGTTTTAAAAAATTTAAACTTATATTGATCTTTTCTAATAATTTACTTATTAGCTTAATACAAAAATTTAACATTGGGGCATGGACATTAGGCAAAGTCTATATGGATTTGAAATAAAATTTATAATTATTTAATAATATTATTAAATGCATATTTGCTTTCTTTACAAAATTAACAACGAAGCAGCGAAAATTGTCGCAATTGTAATAAAGGAAGACGAAAAAATAGCAGAGGAATCGGATGAACAAAGACTGTCTTAAAGACGTAACCGCAAAAGTATAAAAACAGGCATTTAGCGGCGGTTCATTTTGGGTATACGCGACGGTTATAACCGCCGCCAAATGCTGTTTTTTAATTTGTTGCGGTTGTAACCGTTGCGTATACCCAAAATGAACCGCCGCTAAATGCCTTTTTTTCTAGTATAAGGTGAGATGAAGGATTGTTTAGTAGATTCATTTATTACAAAGTATTTTTTATTTAGAATTGTTTTATGTTTAGATAAGTTACACATTGCCTTAAACAACAAATTTATTTTATCTTTAGGAGAACATCTTTATTTATTCATGTTTTAGAAGAAATAAAATTCTAAAAATTATAAGCTTATATTTTTCTAAAAACTTACTAAATAGCTTAATAAAAAAAATATAACATTGGAGCATGGACATTAGGCAAAGTCTACATAGATCTAAGATAAAATTTATAATTATTTAATAACATTATTAAATGCATGTTCACTTTCTTTAAAAAAAATAACAATGAAGCGGCAAAAATTGTCACAATTGTAATAAAGAAAGACAAAAAAAAAATAGCAGAGAAACTGAATGAAAAAAGACTTCCTTAAAGGCGCATAACTGCAAAAATATAAAGATAAGGTTGGATAAAGAATTTTTTACTAATTTCATTTATTACAAAGTATTTTTTATTTACAATTGTTTAATGTTTAGATCAGTTACACATCGCCTCAAACCAAAAATTTATTTTATCTTTAAGAGAACAACTTTATTCATTCACATTTTGAAAATAAATAAAATTCTAAAAAATTTAAGCTAATATTGATTTCTTCTAAAAATTTACTGATAAGTTTAATAATAAATTTTTTTAGCATTGGAGCATGGACATTTGGCAAAGTCTACATAGATCTAAGATAAAATTCATAATTATTTAATAACATTATTAAATGCATGTTTACTTTCTTTTAAAAAATAACAATGAAGCGGCGAAAATTGTCGCAATTGTAATAAAGGAAGACGAAAAAATATCAGAGGAACCGAATGAACAAAGACCTCCTTAAAGGCGTAACCATAAAAATATAAAGATAAGGTTGGATAAAGAATTTTTTACTAATTTCATTTATTACGAATTATTTTTTATTTACAATTGTTTAATGTTTAGATCAGTTACACATCGCGTCAAATCAAAAATTTATTTTATCTTTAAGAGAACATCTTTATTCATTCACATTTTGAAAATAAATAAAATTCAAAAAAATGTAAGCTTATATTGATTTCTTCTAAAAATTTACTGTTAAGTTTAATAATAATAAAATTTAGCATTGGAGCATGGACATTTTGGCAAAGTCTACATACATCTAAGATAAAATTCATAATTATTTAATTACATTATTAAATGCATGTTTATTTAAAAAAATAATGAAGCGGCAAAAAATGTCGCGATTGCAATAAAGGTAGACAAAAAAATAGAAGAGAAATCGGATGAATAAAGATCATATTAACTCCATAGCCGCAAAAGCATGAAGAAAAGGTTGGATAAATATTTTTTATTAATTTCATTTATTACAAAGTATTTTTTATTTATAACTATTTTATGTGTAGATCAGTTACACTTGGTTGTAGATACAATGTATGTTTTGATGATTACAAAGTGGAAACAATAAAAGAGAAGAATATTAATCAAGAGCAAAAAACATCAATTATATGTTGATATTGAAGATGTATAATGTAGCCACATAAGAAGAATAATGAAATATCAAAGTGGCAAGATCATTAGATCAAGAGCAATAAGGAATAATTAGAAGATCAACACCAAGAACCAAGACAACAAACTATTGAAAACAACTAAGAGAAGCTCAATATCATAACCATGGTGAACAGAGGAGGATCCAAGTGTTGGAGAAGGGGGGCAAGTGTCCACCCTTAAATTATGATGCAAAAAATATAAATATATTTTTCTCTTACAGTTAAAATTTTCCCAATTTAATTTTGGGTAGGATATTGTAATAACCAAATAGAGTTACTACCAATATTACTACCAATCCATTTCACCGTTAGATCGATTATGTTGATCCAACGATTATATTTATTTAATATTTTATATTTATTTTCACCTTTGTATGATTATGATTTCCCATGTTTAATGATTTTACATTAAATATGGGGATCATAACCATACAAGATGAAAATAAATATAATCGTAGGATCAACAACATGATCAATTTAACGGTGAAATTGATTGGTAGTAACATTGGTGGTAACCCTAGTTGATTGTTACGATATCCTGCCCCTTTAATTTCCCTCTTTCTATTTTATTTTTTCGTGAGTTTTTTTTTCTCCTCCACCTTCATTATCCAATCCTAACAACAGATAACTCGTTTGCATCTACATACTGATTCATCTCATTTCAAACCTCAATCTCCATTATTATAAGTTGGAACATTTGTTTCTTTCTCTATCATCGGTCAAGTTGAGTTGCAATCTGTCCAAATCTAGATCTAAACCAGACCCAGCCAGCCGGCATCTGCTCGCAAGTCGCGTTCTAGACCAGACCCAGATCTATATGTACTTGAACAGTGCCCACCCTTCAATAATTTCCTGGATCCTCCACTGATGGTGAAAAATGATCAAAACCAACAAAGTATTAAGCATTGTCATATCCAACAAGTCAAAGCATCAAGCTCAAGTAAAGATCCAAGACACAAGACATGAAGCTATGTCTAAAATCATACTTAGAATATATCTTTAGGACTTAGAATATATGTGAGGGTATATGGTAGATTGCATTGCATGAGCTCAAAATTTTTCTCAAAGTAAACATGCTTTTCGAATTGCATAATCATAGCCTTTATATACTTGAAAGAAATTTGAAAAGCCCATGGAAAAGATCCTTAACATATTTTATAACTTCAAAACATATTTATCAAGTCAAGATCTTTCACAAAAAGTGGTTGGAAGCAAGCTAGAACACATTTGAACTTAATATTTGTTGCATAATTTCGCTGCTGCCTTCCATACAGTTTTTTATATCCAAGATGATGGATTTGGATCTTGTGTTCCTCATAGAAGTTGTAGATATTTCTTTTATCTTTCCAACAAGACCAAAACCACATTAATCCGACAAGAATAGTCTCCAGTAATTTTTTTAATTTTATGAGTCACCAATAATTTTATTTTAATTAAGAAAAAACTTTTTTTATTGAAAATTAGGTTAAGCTTTAGAAAATTATGTCCAAGAAGATGAGTTGATACCACTACATTCCTTAAAATTAATCGTATAAATTATGGGAATATAGTTTCTCACGTTGCGTGAGATAATTTGGCTATGTTTGATTACTATTTTTAAAAATAGTTTTTTAGTTTTCAGAACAAAAATACAAGAAAACGCTCTGTTTGATTTCTATTTTGGAAAACAATTTTTTAGTTTTCAGAACAAAAAAACTAAAAAGCTCATTTGTTAAGACCTGTTTTGTAAAAAATGTTTTGAAAACTATAACTATTTTTTTGTTTTTTAAATCAAATTTAGAGAACATGTATGAGTTGTTTTTGTTTTATGTTTTGGTTTTTAACTTTCAAAAAGAAAAAAAATATAGAAAACAACTGTTTCCATAACTATTTTAGAAAATAGTTTTAAGGACAAAAAAATCAGAACACAATCAAAGAGACGCGTAATTTTAGTTTATATTTAAAAAAGATAATTGTACGGTAGTACTAAAAATTGAATACATATAAATAATAATAATTTATTCATAATTTATGGGAATATAATTCTTATGTTGCATGGGACAACAATCATATGAAGGAGAGAGAAAGAAAACAAGTGAATTTCATCTACTTTTTTATGTGTTTCATGAGACAAAGGGCCTGTTTGATTGTGTTTTGATTTTTTTGTTCTTAAAACTGTTTTGTACAATAATTATGAAAATAGTTATTTTGTGTTTTTTTTTTGTATTGAAAGTTAAAAACTAAAATAGAAAACAAAAACAACTCATGTTCTCTAAATTTGATTCTAAAAACAAAAAATAGTTACAGTTTTTAATTTTTTTTTTACAAAACAAGTCTTACCAAACTCAAGCTCATAGTCTTACAACTTACAACTTACGACTTCCAACTGACACACAATGACGGAGCCACTTGGTGTCTAGATATCAGCTAATTTTTAAAAATGCTATATATTTTTTAAAAAAATTATTGTATAATATCGGTATTTGTTAGATTTTTAAAAATAATAAAACATTGATACTAACTGAATTTTACTAGTTGAGTCTTTTGACACTAAATGAATCTTGTCCCTAACTCCGCCACTGAACACACATATAAGTTGCACTTTATTTGTTCAGTTTAGATTTCATTAGAATGGTTTCCAAAATACTCTCTATATTAAAATTAAAAAAAAAAAAAAAAAAAAAACCAAAACCAAAACCTTTCCTATTCTACGTTTTTCGTAGTATTTTTATTACATCCTTGGAGTCAAATGTATTCAATTTCTCATTAGTCCACATTCCACAACCAAAATAGAAGGAAAAATAAAATAAGGGCAACGCAGATGTGTTATCAGGTGTGGTACAGTGCATGGTAGAAATATTCTCCAATAGGCTTACGTGAAAATTTGAAGTGAGACGAGGATCGAACTTGGAATGGGACCTCCAACCTTGCATTTATGGAAAATACGTAATAACAACATAAAATACCGTGGTTTATTACTCCATTCACTTATTTTTTATTTAATTTTTGATATATTAGTTAAAAATTGAAATTGAACACACAATTTAATATAAATTACTCAAATCTCTCCCAACGAGACCAATTCTAATGACTTTCATTAATTTGTTCGCTGAACTTATGTGATGGATATCTAATAAAATTCCTCAAATTTAGGAATGAACAAAGGTAGAACAACACACGAATAAAAAAACGGAAAAATAAGAAGACCAACCCTATGATATGGCAACAAAAGCACATAGATTATTCAAAGCTAATATACCATGAAATGAGATTCTATTTAGAATATTAATTAGAAATATGCTATGTCTCGAGGAATAAATAATAAAGCACAATAGTTAAAAAAGAACCGAGTCATCAAGTTAAAATTTCTTAATGTGATGTCCAAATCAATTATCATTGGGTTTTTGCAAGTCTTACTTAACTTGATTTGATGAGTCAGGAGAGCAATTAATAATTTTATTAAATACTTGTTAGCGTTTTTTTAGAGTGATTATGTAACACTAGAAGCCTTATTTATTATTATTATTATTTGAGCGACAATTTAATCGTAAAAACATGAACAAATGAAGACAATGCAATGACGTACGAATAAAGACAGAAAATCAGGAAGCATGAAAACCAACCTGTAAGGAATAAGATGATGAAAAGAGACCATGTCGAAAGTGCCACTCTTTTCACAAAAAATTACTTAAATATCACTATATGTAAATCTTTTTTCAAAATGTCACGCTACCTAACTCGATACAACACATGGCGAGTTAGGTGTGGACACATGGTGGAAGGTGCATGACCATGTAAGCCGCAAATTACGTGGCATCAAACGTGTTATGCAGTATAACATGTTACGTGTGTGTAATAACCTTTGATTTTTACAAAGTCTAGTTAGAATATATCAAGATTTAAGCGTAGTTATTAAATGAGTCTAAGTGGTAAAATCACTTAACTAATTTAAGAATCAATTATAAGATATCCTCACTATGTCAAACAAACAAAAAAGTGTAGTGTACCAAAAAACAAGGGTAAGGTTTTGGATAATAGAGAAGGCGAGGCCCAAAAGGCCTAAACAAAGAGACCGTACATAAATTAAACGAGCCACAGATAGCACCAGTAATCTATGTTATAAGTGGAAGAGAATCCCATATTTTGACACCTGTATCTTGGTCAAGGCTTAAGCTGGTTAAACATTACTTCTCTGTAGACATGTGAGAGTTCCACACTTCGACTTGCCATCGACATAAATTTTCTATTTTATTTTTTAAGTATAAACAAGGGAGCAATTAATTTTTTTCCTTATTTGATGAGTTGCCATTGATGTGTCTTTATACTGAGAGAAGGATGGAAATTTAATTTCACAACATTTTTAATACAACCCATCTTAAAAATAATTACCTTATAGTTGAAAATTACTTAAATCTAAATTTCTTAAACTCAAGCGGTAGACAATAGCGACAATTCTCAATACCCGTCGGCAATCTTTATTACTCATGTAAGAACTTTTTTTATAAAACACATCTGTAGTTATTAGAAAATTTTGTACGAATAACATATTATTTACTATTAAATAAAATTATTCATATAAAATAAAAAGAAAAGAAATAATTTTTTTTTAAGGGAAGGTTATATTTATAAACTTTTTATTTACAAATTATACTATGAATATATTTTTGAGTAGACTATTACCAGTCAAACATAATATAATTTATAAGTTTGTAAAAAAATATGTCAATATACCCTACTTATTTTTTTAAGGGAAAAAGACTTCTCATGTTTCATGAAAAGTCTCCTCTCCTACCACTCTCACTTCGATATCCGTGTCAATTGTAACATCCCGTCTCGAGCCGGTTCAATTAACATACATATGATACAAACAGAACAGCGGAAGACTAAACTTACGAAAATACGAGCTAACTTTTTCTTTTATTTTTCATTACTCTGAATTTACAGGATATCTACATTGCATACTTCTCCTAATTTAATTCGTATTTGACGAAGACAAAAATCGGGCAGAGTAACCTCTGTAAATTGGACAACTGGGATTTGCCAATCTCACTCTCAAAGGTTCCTGATAAACAGTTTATACCATATATAATTTCAGAAATACCAGATATCTATAAAGGACTATATACCTATCCATGGGTGCATGCATACTGGCTCCGTGCCACTATGTCTAACAACATACATATTGCACATATCTGAATTCACAAATGTACATGCATCAAATATGAACACATATACAAAACATATACGAACCATATATTGTATAATGGATCAAACATCATGATCCCAAAATGAATAGAACACTATACGACAATACATATTCTCCAAAAATATCATCTATAATAAATAGTAGCCTCCGGCTACCCAGAACTCCATATCCTCATACTAATACCTCTAGCCACGGGTAGTGTCCTTGTCCCATGAGGGCTCTTCAATTAACTGTGTTCCTGACACCATATCCCCAAACGGGGTTAGAGACGAATCTCTAGTAAGCTCCAGGTTTATAGAGAACACTCCATACCCTGGGCTCACTTCCTGCATGACAGTCAGATACATAATATACAAAACATCATATAAGCAAATATCATAGTTGAACATATCTCATATAACGTATCATGTAATCCAATATCATAACTAAACCAAGCATATACACAAATCTGATCAGAGACGTACGCAATCATTCCCAAGGGATGACCCCAAGCGGAAATCAACGCACATAACAAATATCTTTTACAAAAATCATCACAATACTCACATCAGAACAAAACATGTTATCTCAGAGACGTATGCAATCATTCCCAAGGGATGACCCCAAGCGGAAATCAACGTACGTTTTCTCAAGGGAGGACCCCAAGCAGAACCAAAACATATCGGAGGCGTACACCGTCAATCTCAGGGGAACCCCAAGAAGACATCAGTGTACATAAGATCAATGGCCAAAGATCATCACATAACAGAGGTGTACACAATCAATCCCAAGGGAGGACCCCAAGCGGAAATAAGTGCACATGTTCCCAAGGGAAGACCCCAAGCGGAACTCAACATATAACAGATATATACACCGTCAGTCCCAAGGGAGGACCCCAAGCGGACATCAGTGCATAAACAAATCAATGTCCAGAAATCATTATAGAAATCATATCGAAACATATCAAAGTAAACACATCAAAACATATCAATTAAATACATCAAAACATATCATATCACATCATCATATAGCCTATATGAATGCATCTATATCACATATCTCATACATATCATACAACCTGACCACAGTCCGTACACTATGGTGGAACACAAAGTAGGAGCGAACCCCATAAACATAGAGCTTACCTCTTGGAGCTTTACAATTTGCTTACTTGAAGGACAAGCTACTTATTTTGCTCCACGAGAATCCAAACGTTCACAGTCCCTAGGCACACCTAGAGAGGAATTCAACAAAAACTCAATAAAATGATATAATGCCATGTAAATATACAAGACACACACTTTATTGTTTATTTTCTTTTTACTTAATCATATTAAGTCATGAGTGGGTGGTTCTTTGTTCAACAAATCCACACAAACTTCCACACATTCACTTAGTCTTATGATAGTACCAAAAGGCCCTTAGAACACTCATTACTCCTCTTAGCACTTAAAAGTCTATTTTTCCCAATATAAGGAAAAATGCCCATTACAAGGGAGCTATAAGATTTCTCTTTGTCTAGTGCCTAAACCCAAGCTTAGCCACCTGTATAAATTATTTTACGCCTATAAGTGTTCTCACTTTGCGAAACAATATCTCCAAACATATACCTCATTTGAAAATGGCCAAAACTCATTTTAAGGCCATACAAAGGAGCTACCTTATTATTATTATTATTTTATTTCACCAAAGCGAAGGTCCATACCCCTTAGAATATTATTCCACGCATAAAAATATGCTCGCTTCGTTAAACAGTAACTCATAGCACATACTTCCTTTGAAAATGGCTAAGAGGCACATAAAGGAAATCATGCCAACTTCATGATTCCAATGCTTTAGTCCATCAAATTCAAACTTATCACACACCTCTAATCCAAGATTCATTAATTCATATATACAGTACTGTTCATCTCCACAGTATTACTCATGTATACGTCACTATTCACGTATATGACACTATTCAAAAATCCGGTATCTTTAATTTTTCAAATACTTTTCACCGTTAAAATTTCCATCTAAACACTTTTATCAACATGAGCTAAACCTGAATCAAGCTCTAACATGCTCAATCAAACCAAATTTTCAAAAAGAAAACTTAAATTCAGTCTTCATAAAAACATGAAAAGGAAGGGAATTTCTTACCACAATGCACTCTAAAACAAAGTAGAGATGAGATTCTAAGCTCCCATGGCCTCAAACTCCATCAAAATCCATCTTTTCCATGAAATTTGAAATCTTTGGGGAAGAAGATCTCTCTCTACTCTATGGCAGTGAAACCCACCCCGAAATACTAGTACCAATGGATTCCTCTCTAAATTTCTCACAGGTTTGACTTTGGAACGGAGTGATTTGGAGGTCTCTGGCTCAAGTTATGAATTTTGGAAGATTTAAAACCAAAATTCTCTTTCCTTTCCTTTTCGTTTTTGTCTCTGCCCGAATACTCGAAGAAGAGATTGTGAATACTGACTCATTTGAGTCACTTATATCGGTTCATTATATCAGCGGGTATAAGCTCATCTATCTACATGCCTCCATTCATTACCAAACTTCACCCAATAGACTAAAATATTTTTCTAGTCATATTTCTAATTTTACTTTCACTTTTTGGATAACTTTATTTACCTGCATTTTTACCACTTAATTGACATTTTAACTCCTTTTCACCAAATATGACTTTATTTCTTTTAGTTCTAATTATTCTTCCATATTAAATCCACATCTATTAGTGAGGGTTATTATATCAATCACTTTTCTAATTTTTTTCTTTAAGGTGGGCCCCATCCCTTTTTTTCTCTGTAGGAAAACTTAGATTTCTCATGCAACATGAGAAATTGCAAGCCATTCTTTTAATGCTATATATGATTAACTTGATTCCTCTCTAGACTTGTAGCCCTGCAAAGCACCTGCAATACCGAGTTAAAAGAATAGTTTTTAATGGTCCTATGTGTTAAAGAGATATAAAATAATTAATTTACTCTCACCCATTGTCTTAAAGTTTTGATATCATGGTATCAGAGCTTCAGTAACCATGAGGTCACGAGTTCGATATTCACCGCCCCCACTTTCAGGTGAGATTAAGAAAAACATAAGACAGGCAGACCAATAATGGGCTTGTACCATATCCACGCTTCAAGCCCAAAGAATTCTTACGTGAAGGGAGTGTGTTAGAGAATAATATGCCTTAACTTGGTTGAGATGAAGTGGTTTTTTATCACCACCTAAAAATACGCTTAAATCTAAAAACACCAATTAGCTTTACATAAAATTTTCAGTTTAATATAATATATACGATTTAAACGAAACTTTAAGAAAAATAAAGTGTAATTTAAATACCCGTTGTTGATAATTTTGTATGAGGGAAATCAGAATCTGAATATATAAAATAAGTAAATATTATAATATAAGGAAAAACTTTTTCTCATGTCATATGAGAATTCAACTCTCATGTTAGTGACCCTTCGATTTGCGTGCAAAATTCTTCTTTTCTTTTTCTTTTTAATAAATATGGGACTCATCACTAATTGAGTTACAACATCAGAATTGAAGAAAATCAGATTGCATGATATAAACCTCTGTCCTCTTATTTATTGGTAATAAGAATTTCATTTACGGCAATGAAAGAAGAATAAACTTGCGTTGAAGTCAACATAGTACGAATTAAAAACTGTATATAAGTCATAACTTCTGTTCTATCCATGTTTAAAAATATGCTCTGCACTATAAAATAAATGAAGCAGTATTAAAAACCCAAACTGGATAATGAGCTTGCAAAGCTCAATTTACATGAAGCAGTATCTCATTTTATCATCACTCACCGAAGAGATACACCAAAATGTCTTACCTTTTTACCCCACTTGAATTCTCTCTATAGGCATAAACAGAGGACGCAGCACTGTCACCTCGTCAGCGCCTAAACCGCCCAACACTGCTAATATTCCCCTTAAAAATATGCTGTGCACAATAAAATAAATGAAGCAGTATTAAAAACACAAACTGGATAATGAGCTTGCAAAGCGAAAGCTTAAAGCAAGCCAATATATAAAATTTAACTAGAAGAGAAACGAGAAAGAAAATTTGAATCCAATATAAAATTACCTTGATTCATTGATTAATTAAAGTAAGACACAACTCAATACAACAGCTCTCATATGAACATTTGATGAACTTCAATTGGAAAACATTCAAATTGCCAAAGGAAAAAACACCAACAATATTACATTTGCCACTTGCCAATATGTTCAAGATCTAGTCAAGCTTTATGACTTAGACCCTGTAATGAATCATCAACCACTTAAAAATCTCATAAAACATTTATTCAGTTGCTGATGTGCCTCATATTAATTATTCCAATATATAATAATATGATTAGTTCACAACCCTGCAATTCTTTCTGATTTCACCATTAGTCCCAGTGAGAGGACTAATACTACTCAACTTCACCATAGAAGCAGCAAAGTCTCTGAAGAAAGCAACACTATTGGTACTATAAGTCCTAACCAAAGCATCTTGAGACCCACCATTGAAAAGAGCTTGGTCTGAGTGAAGAAGGCCACGTTTAGCTACAAGGTCTCTGTAGTAATTGTTGTCAAAACGAGTTGGAGTGAGTGAATCGAGAGGTGCCAAATTGGTGTCCCCACCAGAGGGGGGGCAATTACCCTTTCTTGAGGTGGCAAAGTTGGTGTCAATGTTGGTCTCATTGTATATGCGAGTTCTGAAAAACTGGCACTCTGTTTGGCCTATGGTGTGGGCACCAGAGAGCACTGTGACGTCACGTGCACTTAAACCTTTGGCGGCGAACATGGAGGTGAGGGTTGAAAGGTCTGAGAATGGTGAAGGGATTTGGTTGTTGGCTGCAGTTTGGCTTGCTGTTCTTGCATCTCTTCTGCCAAGAGGTACTGCATATGAGGGTCCTCCAAGCTAGAAAATTAAATAATGATGAATTATTAGAGACAAGAAGTGATAAATGAAAATTAAATAATGATGAATTATTAGAGACAAGAAGTGATAAATGAGAATTAAAGTGGAAAACACCATAAGACATAGTTTATTGGTGTATGAAGCGGTAATGGCCCCTCTAATCCGGTTTCGGGTTTAAATTTCTTTCTTTTAGGATTTACAATTTTCAAGAATCGAATTCACTATCCCTTGTGCAGATCAAATCCTATAATTCAGGTGGGTTGCAACTGTATTTTTCTGGTTTTTTTAAAAGAAAATAAAGAGTGGTTTTCTTAGAGGAAGTGACAAGGTTGTCTGAAGACTTGAATTGCATGAACCATAATTTTTCTCTTGATTATCTTGTATCATAGAATTAATTTATGCAAGATATATTATATTGGGAGGGAGGACCCCACTAAATTATAAAAAGTTGACATGATGATCATTACATGTGAGAAAGCCGAGAGTGTGGAACAGGGTTTGGAAACAAGCCATGTCAAAAGGAAATGTTGGGATAAAAACAAGGGATTTGATTTTCTCATGTTGCATGAGAATTCAATTCTTATGTTGTGACTCAACTAGTGGTAGGTCCCACATTTATTAAAAATAAATGCACGCAAATCGAAGGATCATAACATGAGAATTGAATTCTAATGCAACATGAGAAAATATTTTCCCTAAAAACAAACATCAAGTTAGCTACTTGTGATGTGAGAATGACCGCGGAGGTTTGAATGAAATTGCAAGATTTCAGTGCATTCTCAACGGGAGCAGGAAAAAGAACCTCTCTTATAAAGAAATGACTTTTTTGCACAATTTTTTTCTTATATAATTCTTCAATTCCCATTTTACAAATATTATTGGTACTTATATTCATCCCAACTATGAAACACCGACACTTCAAAAATTCTGACGTGTCGTATCCGACACCCCTACACTCCAACACGCATTATAGAAATTCATAAAAAGGTTAAAAGGTTGTGTTGTGTTGAGTTTTTAATTCCAACTATTAGATTTGTTGGATCACGATTACCATTTTATTGATTTTAATATAAATATTTGGGATATCTTATATTTTTTTTGTAAAATTGATGAATATCATAAGTTTAGTTTCATTTTTTTGTTAAATTATTGAATATTAAATATAATATATACTACATAAATTAAAAATATTATTTAATATTAAAACGTGTCCCAACGTGTCGAAATCTTATATTTTTTAGAATTAACGTGTCAAAGTGTTGTGTCGTATCGTGTCACATATCCCGTGTTAGTATCGGTGCTGATCCCAAGACACATAACATCCTGTACTAAAAAAAAATTAAACTGATAAATTAAAAAATTATATAATTTATATTAAAAATTGATATACAAATATTAAAGTGACTTTACTTAGACAAATGTTTGGCCTATCTCCTTTTCAGACCCGCAATCAACTTTCTCAATCAGAGAAAATTGACCCCAATTTATGTCTCTTCAGATCCAATAATTAAGGTGGAAAAAATTAAACTAGACACGTACTGTGCAGTATAACATGCATAACATCATAATCGATTAGGTAAAGAAGACACTGCCAAATAAAAAAGAAATGGCTCTCACCAGAGCTATTCCATCTCTAGCTGCGAGTGCTAGTATATCTGCACAAGACACAGTGTCTTTGCAAGCAGCTTCGACATTGGTTTTAATGGTATCAATCACTTCGAAACCCCTTGCTGAATTTTGGTTAGGTGCTGCATTTTTCTCACCGACAAAGGTGGCACTATCATCCAACAAGACTGACCCATCACAGCCCTGCAAATTAAAAAATAAATAAAACTGAGATGTTAATGTTGTCTTATGACTAAAGTATAGCCCGTGACCTTTAATTTTAAAAGAAGAAACGATACTTTCGTACAACTTATTACTTTGTTTCTTTTGTAAGATTTACATCAATGCAATTCTTTATATCTAGATTCAGTCCAATTCTTACAAAAATAATTCATCATGTGTGGCAAGTCCTCTGCAAGGAATAATATGTATGCAAAAAAATTATACAATGTACACATACTTCCATTTCCATGACATATTCAAGTAATTTAAGCACTATATATATATATATATATATATATATATATATATATATATATATATATATATATATATATGGAAAAAATGAAAATAAAGTGACTATGTTTTCCCGCAAGAACATAGTGCAAAAATATTACAATGGTGTTCTCCTGGGAGAACATAGTTATAATTTTACTTAATTGTGATCTCGCGGGAGAACATACTGCACTGGACCGATTTTTACATCTAATCACTGTGCACTCACTAAATCCTATATATACCTATATATATATATATGTTTGTGTATTGTATTGGCAACTTCGTAAGTGATAAAACTTAAGGCTAAAAGCTATACAAATTATTTTATTTAATCAACATATATATAGATTATGCAGTGATGCAAAAGGTTGCGGAGAAACATTGTCCTTGGAAATATATAAAGGTAAGACTGCGTATAAGGATTGTCTCAACATCATACTTGCTAGTCGGAATTTAATGGGAAGTGATTATATATAGATTATAGAAGTAACAAAGAGATTATGATCTTACATTTACGAAGCAGTCATGGAAGAACAAGCGAAGTATAGAGGCTCCCATACGGGCTTCTTTATTGAGAGCTTGGCTCATTGCATTGCGCACAATGGTTTGAAGGTTAGGACAAGTTTTGCCATAGAAATTGGTAGAAAGTTGTGCATTGGTAGAACAAAATAAGAGAGAAAGAATGGATAGTGTAACGAAGAAATGGGTAAGGGGGGCCATCTATTTCAGCCACAAATAAGGAAGCCCTTTGTGTCGTGTGTTGAAAGGGTGTATGTGTGAGTTGTGAAGAAGCCTAAGGTAGAGGCGTGCAATATATAGAGGAATTTGAAGTTGTAGGGCAGGGTGCCAGTGCATGCAGACAAAGAAAGGCAGGGATCGAATCGAAACGAGAAATGTCAAAAATAATGTGACTCAATTTTCAAACTTGTCTGCTCCATACGCGCTTTAGTATTTTTTAAAGTTTTTGGGTTCAACTTGGAGAGAAAATCTGAGAGATAGAGGTGGCTCACTATTGTAGTAGGTAACTTGCTCCCAATAATAAACAAGAAAAAAGATCCATGATTGAAAATTATGAAACTCAAACAAAGGGAGAAAAAGCTTTAAAATATGTTTTAAGTGGAAAAACAGATTTCACAGTGCCAGATTCCTTATTGAGTTGAATTAGAAAACTCGGTTTAGTCTCTTAATTATACGTGCATAGATTAATATGTTCGATTAGTTGAACGACTTTTCTATTTAATCTTGTTTATTTCCTTGGATTTTGAGGAATATCGGTGACGGTGGTCATATGATTTCCTTGTTTGGTGGCTTGAGGTGATATTTTGAATGTTTAAACCTTTTAATAAAAATCACAAATAATAATAATATACTTTTTGCATTATGTTTATCTCATTGTGAGATAATTCATCTTTCTACACACATAATAAAGGTAGATTCCATTTTTATTTTATTTTTTCTCCAATCATTTGGTCCATTTTATTACTTTATTTCCTAAGCATAAGATAACTTATCTACATTAATATTAGGGAAAAATTATACTTATGCTACATGTGATAACTTTTTCCCTTGCACACCATTCGATAGACGGTAACCGTGCCACTTTTTTCTTTTCTTTTTATATTTCAAGTTGTGGAGCCCACAAATTTATCCAAATGACATGAGATAACTTATCTCGTTTAACATAATATTAATAAAGGGAAAAGTATTTCTCCAGTCACCGGAGATAAAATTATCTTCAGTGAGCTCAAAACGACGTCGTTTTGGGTTATAAGATTAAAAAATTATAATGATAAAGACTAATATAACCCTGCAATATATTATAATTAAAAAAATACTTTGATTTCCGCCCCAAAACGATATCGTTTTGAGTTCACTGCAGATAACTTTATCTCCGGTGACCGGAGAAATCCTTTACCCGTTAATAAAACCCTTAGTATAGAAAAAAAATAAAATAAAACCCTTAATACTAATATAAGAAAAAGATTTGCACCTTTATTGTTTCCCTTTTATTATTTCCCATTCTATTTCTACTTATGATCATGATTTGCACCTTTATTGTTTGTTCAACTTTTATCTTTATTTATTTCTCTTAATGAGAGGAGATGATTGCTGTTACTTTACACGTCAGTACTATTCATAATTTCCTATATATATTCCACAGAACGTAAATAACGTTGCAAAAAGGAACTCCAATGTATATTCCACTCAGAAAAAAAAATGCTTCTAATAATAACCATACCCTTTTAGGAGAACCCAAACAGTGACCAGTTAGACCAGCTTTTTACTTGGTGCATGCACGTAAAGCAGCTCTGAATCTAACTTAATTAGAGTTGATTTAGTCCAACACATCTTTGTCATGAACATTTAAAAATTAAAGGGGGAAAAAAGAAAAGAAAAAGAGTTGGTTGCGTACACATTTATTTTGCACATAATTCTCATGAAAAATAATTTTTAAACTTTTAATTTATATGATGAGTTTATTGTTTCTCATATTATAGGAGATAAATTTATCTTTTATATTTTTTTTTCTCTATTCTCCTCACATGATGGGTCTCCTTTTATGTGTACAGAAGATAAATTTATCTACTATAACATAAAATATAATAAACTGTTGTATGATTTGACAGAGAAATCTGTAGTCCACATTTTAGTGGTTGTTCAGTATAGAGATGCGCCTTAATTGGATAAGGATAGATTACGATGGTAACCCACGTCACATGCATCCAGCGGACATATTATATGTCATTTTATATAATTATTCAAACCTACCTCTCACATGTTAAATAAGCTCTATGATTATGAAGATATTATGGTTAGGAAATAAAATATCATAATATTATTTTTTTGCTCAGCTTTTTATAAAATCAACTAAATTTAAGGAAGATATATAACTGAATCAAAATACATGACTTTTAACATAAAGAGACATTTTATAATGATACAAAATTTCTAAAGCTATTATTAGTTATTTATTATTTTTATACTTTTACTCATTTTGTATTCGTATTTTTTTGGTATAGTGTTGAGCTAGTTATATATTAATAGATTGTCCAGGTTCTTGTACTCAATTCAAAAATATTTTAATTAGACCTGGGTTGTATCCCTAAAACAAAAAACTAATAAATTGATAGTTTTTTTATATAGAAAATTGGATTTTTGTGCTTTTATTTACTGGAAGTGTTTAAATACAGTCTACTTAGTACTCTGTTTGATTATATAAGTGTATCTGTATAAACCCTTTTTGGAGTTTATTATTTTGACTTCAACACTTGGTCGGCACTCGGCAACGCATGAATTGATACATTGTTTACTCTTATAGACTATTATCATTTTACAGACTTATATTATTCAGAAAAAGGTGACATGTTAACGAAATTAAAATGATTGAAATTTCTATACGACGCCACAATAATGAGGTTTGGGACCACTTAAACATGGGTCATGGTCAAATGTGACGAAGCAATACTTGAAACATGGACTCACTCACGTACTAGAGTTAGAATTGGGGGTTAAATATTTGAGATTCTTATGTAGATTTTGTGAATCATATTAGTATATTTAACCGACCACGTTCAAATTATTACCAAGGTGTAATAGTCTCCTTCAGTTTTTTTTATGTCATGTCTGTATTTGGTGATGTACTGATGTTGGCATGAACTACAGATATTCTGTCTCTTTATTTTCCCCTGATTCTTTCTACCGTAGTTATTAATTTCCTGATTTGGTTTTTCACACGCATTGTGTAAAAATAGCTGCTTGTGTTCAGAGTTTAATAGAATGAACCATAATAGAAGAAATGTCGGTTGTAGCATTTCAACAGTTAACTAATAATATCATCCTCCAAGAGAAACCTGTGCCCCGGCCACAAAGGACAGGTAAAGGATGGAACAAGTAATGGGTGGGGCTAGAAAATTGACCAATCCTTTAGGGGTTTGTTGGAGTTAATTTTATGAGGGAAAGAGAAGGAACCGGAGAATTTTATTAATTCCTTTCCTTATTTCTGAGTTTAAAAAATTGAGAGAAGGAAATTGAGAAATTTTGCAAAATCCTTCAAAATTCTTCTCACCCATTGCTTTTGGCTTATGCTATTCCAAGAAGCCAGATTTTGTATCTTTTTAAAAAAAGTAAAATTTTAACTTTTTTTTTTTTGGCTTTTACTTTATTTTTTAAAGCCACCATCCAAACATCACAAAAAATTCAGAAGTCCTTTTTCTTTCTTAAAAAAGCTGCCTTTTGACTTGGAAAAAGCCTATCAAAACACCACGTGTTGTGAATTGGATTCTTTTCTCGTTTAGAGCCCGTTTGTTTGCATGTCTAGAAAAAATAACTTTTATTTCTTTCTTATTTTAGAAGTCCTTTTTACAAAAATTAAAGCTATTTATATTTTTATAAAAATATTTAACTTTTGACTTCTGCTTTTTTTAGAAGTTAAAATTTTTAGCTTATGAAAAAAATAAATTTTTGACTTTTTGTGTGACTTCTGCTTTTTTCAAAAGCAACTATCCAAATGAACGAAAATTGAGAAATACTTTTTTTCAAGAAAAAAAGCTCATCCAAACAGACTCTTATTCTTTTTCTTCCCTTCCCTTCAAGTAGGGTTGGGCATGGATAGACTACAAGTTTTTTTCTGAACCCAAAAAAACTGGTTTTATTTTTTCCCGAACCGGTTCATGATTCAAAATCAATTTATGATTTATAGCTGGTTCCAAATCAGTTTGGGTACACAAACTAGTTTTGAACGGTTTCAAACCAGTTCTGAACGGATTTCTAAACCGGTCTAAAACCGATTTGAGTTAAAACAAATTAGTTCAGTTCTTTCGGTTTTCGATTCTCAAAACTAATTAAGAAAAATGCAATTCGGTTCGGTTTAGTTCAATTCGATTATTTTGAACAGCCCTACATTCAAGGATATAATCATTGAATATGGAGAACCATAATGATTAATAAAGCACCATGCGACCAACTATTCATCTTATCTTATGTGGGACTCATGGAGATTCTTAAGCAGAAACCTTCAATCAGAAACTAAAAGAATATAACCAAGTCTAATCTTTCACATCAACTTGAACCACTAACATTAAAACCATCATTTTTCCCCCAGGAGGTTATCATATGGTTTAAGATTTCAAAGAAACGGGAGACTACAAAGACATACAAATCTAAGTTTGGTAAGCATGTATATATCCTTAATTTAGATGTTGATAATATATCATTACATGTTTGCATTAACTGAATGTTGAACCGGAGACAACTTAGGGGAATGGAAACTAGAGCAACTACCTACCTTTGAGGTGGACCTGTGAGTCTTCACCAGTGGAACCAATGACTGCACGACGTCTGCCATGAGAGGCCGATAATCTGCCTCTGGTTGCACACACATTACAGCAATTGCTGCTACCTGGATAACCTCTTTCATAGAGTACTGTCCCTCCAATGCAGGATCCATAATCTCTACAACCTTTTCTCTATCAGTCAAAAGGGGCAAAGCCTAAACAAAAATAGAACAAGCAAGTCTGTTAGAAAGAGCAAGAGCTGAAATACAAATGTTACTAAAGTGCAATTCTTCTTTTCATAAATGAAAATATTGCAGTACCAACTGATTAAATAACTTTCACTGGGTACTACAGAATCAAGATAGAACTTGATGGGAGAAAAAAAATTAACAAACGCACCCAAGAAACAAGAACGCCTTCCCCTGGAGGTCTCTTCATATCAACGGGCACTCGGCCAGTGAGCAGCTCCAGAAGTACAACACCATAACTGTACACATCTGATTTTGTTGTCAGGTGTCCTGTTAGTGCATATCTGCACAATCAAACATTCCAAGACAAAAAAGTTTTTGAGCTTTACATGATCTGAAATTACTGAAAGAACGACTTGTGTAATAAAAACGAAGATTACACTAACAGAATAAACAAATAGATGTAAAAGCAAATTATGAGTTATGATTTGTACTCAGGGGCAACATATCCCTGGGTGCCTAAAACTCGTGTTGAAACATGTCCACCAGCTCTATCAGGTCCAATCTTCGCCAATCCAAAATCAGAAACTTTAGCATGAAACTTTTTATCCAAGAGGATGTTGCTGCTCTTAAAATCTCTGTGAATCACTGGGGGACTGACATGTTCATGAAGATATTCCAAACCCTTAGCAGCTTCAAGTGCTATTCTTAATCTAGTTTCCCAATCCAGCTTCATGGGCGTAACATTAGAATCTACAAGAAAACCAACTCATCAAGATCAAATCCAACATGCAAAATAACATGAAATATCGGACAAAAAATATATACCATGGGTGCAGATGCAACAAACTCTGCATTTTATACCAACTAGCTTGCTGACTTAAAAATTTACAAGAAAATGGGAGAAGACACAACAAGATATCCATGATCTTGTAATGTCTGTAACAAGAGACAATGACATAAAATGCTTTTATACACTCCAGAATTGCAGCATAAGTAACAATTAAAACTTTATTACAAATCATATACGATGAATACAATGGACAGCATATCTCTATCATCAAATATATTCCCAACAGATTTGAAAAGTGTTACACCTTCAAACTAAAAAATGTTCTGCATCTATTTTTCCTTACTGAGCACTTGGGGTGAGCAAACAGATAAGGAATAGCAAAAACAGAGATTGTTATATTAAAATTCCAGATACATATGACATATCTCTCCCATCATGAGGATCTGAGCTATTGATTATCCTTAAAAACAAAACAAAACCAAACCACTCCCCATTAAACCCCGACTAGCGAGGGTGGAGTGAGGGCAATACTCATACGCAGCCTTACCCCTGCATAATTGCAAAAAGACTGTTTTTCGGATTTGAATCCAAGACTTTTCAGTCACAATGCAACAACTTTACCACTGCTCCAAGCTCGCCCTCTTTGATTATCATTTAAAAAAAAAAAAAAAAAAAAAAACCCTACCCATATCACTATGTACTGCAGTCTCATCTATTCATGACACTTCAATTCATATTAGCAAAGAGAAAAGGCTATTTAATAAACATTTATTTCATTACTTACTGCTGATAGGATAAAGATGTTCCTGCAGGCCACCATTTGCCATAAACTCATACACCAGCAGTTTATGATTATTATCAGAGCAGTACCCAAGCAATGCCAGCAAATATGGAGAATGCAACCGAGTTAGCAATTCAACCTACAGTGAGATGTAAGCAACTAATTCAACTTAATTCCAAAAATGAATCGCTTTCCCAAGCCATCGATTGCTATCTAATTCATTGGTTCATTGCCAAAAAATAAAATATGACTTCATAATCTCCAAATGTCACTTATTTTTATTACAAGTGAAATCAAGTGCATTAAGAATAATATATTCCCTTTCCAACAAATTCTAGAAAAGAAACTAGGCTGACCAAAATGTTCAAAGAGTGAACAAACCTCTACTTTAAATTCTTCTTCTCCTTGCTTTCCTGCTTGATCCATGAATTTAATTGCAACTTTCCGTCCATCATTGAGCACTCCCCGGTAAACAAGTCCAAATCCACCATGACCAATCACATTTGACTTGCTGAAGCCCCCTGTTGCAGAATGCAGCTGCTTGAAAGTGAACACCCGAAGTCCTTCCTCAGCAACAATTTGCAGGTTTGCAAAGTCACTTTTCTCGTTAACGTTAGTGTCTTCAACTAACACAAAACGAAAGCACAATCTATAAGTAAGTGGACCATCAATGATCACATGTAAATACCAGAACAGATGCAAAAACATAAATCAATTAAACAAATGTTCCGGTGTCTTTCCTCAACTAAACGTTCCATTTTGAGGACAAACACTGAAACAACTCGAAACTTAAGTAAAACCCAACCCCACAAATAAAAAACCATTTTTTTACTGATATTTTTAGACAAAATAATAAATTTTTATCAGAATTTCCACTAGCATCAAATCCATGAGGGAAAAAAAATGTAGAATAAACAAAAGGCCTCCATGCAAAACAAAATAGAATACAACACAAGATACACTACCCCATTATCAATGGCAATAAATTTCTACACCCCTTTAATCAAACTTTCTTTCAGAGAGTTAAAAGCCGAGCCTTTCACTCCCCATTTTCTCAGATTTTCTTGGCAACTAAGAAAAAAAAAAAACACACACACACACACACCTTTTTGGCTTTTGCGGCGCTTGGAGACCTTGTTGCGGATGTAGCAGTAGTAAGCAAATGCAACAAACAAAGCAAACACGGCGAGGGAAGCAATCAACACCATAGCCACGAGTGCAGTCCTGGCCTTCCTTCTGTAACCTTCATCCTCATCCATTTCAATTTTTTTTTTCGAGAAGCAAAAACCCTAACCCTAAAAATGGTTAAAGCATTATGCCAGAACCGTGAAGAAAAAAGAGTAAAAGAGAGAAACAGTGCTATTTGCAGCTTCGAAGTTCGAAGACACACACACTCTCTGACTCACTCTCCCTCCGTCAGCTTTTGTTTTGTGGCGCGTAGAATAATGATGCTAACACTTTTCTTTGCAATTCAGCCCTCAAATTTATTGCAATTTTCTATGCTATATACTTTCTTTACAGTATTTATGTTCCTCCCCCTACATTCTTGTATTAATACCAACGGTCAGTTTGATGTTAGAATATAAACGGTGGTGAAAAAATTATGAATTAATTTTTGGGAAATAGTTGTCTTATTTCACGTGAGACATATCTTATCTTACACACTCACGAAATCTTGTGTCCATTCTTCTTTTTTCTTTTTCTTTTTTTAAATTGTGGGCCCTACAACTTTGTTTCACCCATATACAATATTTATATTATGCAATGCAACATAAGATTAATAACTCGCTTAATTTGTAGGGTTTAATTTTTTTTTATTGTAGAATCTTTTTTTCATCACACACACAGACGGTTTTCACAAATTTTTTCTATCTATTCTCTTTATAATGAAATTCACTTAATTTTATGTAAGTGTATTAGAAAATAATTTTCTACAATAAAAACAAATTCTTTTTTCCTAATTCTATAAATAAAATATGTCTACGGATACCCAAAAAAAAATATGTCTACGGATTTCTCGTTTTTGTTTTTATTCTTATACCAAAATGATCCTTCACAGTATAATTGACCAAAACAGCAATTTATTTGTATTTTTTTTTTTTGGTATAATATGGAAATATCTCTATTTAACCTCATCTGATCACCTTGTTATTGGAGCACGGCCCCAAAAGCTACCCCTTATTGGAACAGGGATGAGACTAATCCTCATTTGAGGAGAGAGGCACATCCTCTAGCTAGGATTGACAATACGGGCCAACCCGACTCAATCCGCGTTCAACCCAAAAAAACGAGTCGGGTTAGGGTTGACTCGAAAAATAAACGAGTCAGAAAACTCAACCCAGCCCGACCCGAGTCGGTTTAGGGTTGGTTCGGGAAAAAAAAAATGCATTGATGCTATAACTTCTAAACTTTTCCCTAAATTATTAATTCATTCAATACAAAGACATTATACAGATAAACCATAGAAAATACCTTTTGCATTTAGACTTGGACTTATTGGCCATTGGCATCTCATTCACACTGTCACACATACTATAAAAAAAGTCCTTAATGCATGGTTTTGGACTTATGGCAGCTGCGGGTATTTTCGTTTGGGTCTTTGGAATTGGGATTTTAGCTTTTAGTTTCTCACTTTACCTTCATTAATTTTTATATTTTTAAATCAAAAAACAAATCATAACCCGCGAGCCAACCCGTTTGATCAGTGGGTTGACTTGATTTTTTTTGAGCTCAAACGAGTCGGGTTGACTTGAGTTACTGACTCATTTTCCCTCCCCCAACCCAGCTCATTTTAGCCGGATTACGAACCAACCCGATGAGTTGACTCATTTTTGCCTAAACCTACTCTAGCCCCCAAAAGCTTTTCAAGAATTTGTTTTTGAACCAAACCCTTAGAAACTCAATTAGCAAATGAGCTAGGGGATTAATTTATCTGTATTTTGTTTACATAAACATTAGTGGATTTACCCGCACAAGAGAATATACAATTAAGATAAAAAATAATATTGCAAGTTTGAAACATTTTTTAAATTTGTTACCTTTTTTTTTTTAAAAAAAATATGATAATTTATACGATATCATAACTTTTTTTTAAAGATATAGTATATATAAGAGATTAATATCTTAAATACATTTAGATGCTGAATGATATTTGTTCTATAAACATGAATTTTGGACCTAATTTAATGTGGGTCTATATTCGTGGGGCAATGCCCCATGTATTTACCAAAAAAAAAAATGTGGGTCTATATCTTCAATATTAAAGGAATAGGTTTTTTTTATTAAAATGAAAAAAATAAATTTCAGTTACAGTAATCATAAAAGAATCAGTGGAATAAATAAAGTCAAATGATATTTATTTTTTTTAATTTTAGTGAGTGATGTAGTAAATTTTTAGTATCATCCAAACATTAAAGATATTTTTCTAATAGGGTTTGAGTTCTTTTTACGTAGACCAATACATATTGGCATACTAAAATTTATGTTCAGTAATTACCAAAAGAATTTAAATTAAAATTTTATGCCTGTCTTAAAATTTAATATATTATATTATATTTTTAACTGCAGACAAATTGCATATGCAACTTGTGCCTAGTGATAAAAATTAGGCTAGTTGATTTATTAGTCCACATAAGTTTTTCAAACAAACAATTAATTGAAATTGCCTCATTTAGAATTTTAATGGAATTTTGGTAGTTGATAATATAAAATTCAATCGAGGAATATAAAAAATATCTTTAATTTGATTTTTTGTTGCTGCTGTGACGTGACTACTATGACATTTCTGTCATTTTTATTTTTTTTTGTAATTAACCTCGTTCTACTCATCAATATATTCATCTCGGGTTTTTAACAAATATTTAAACGATTGTATATAATTGAATCAGTATTCCACAAGTTAACCATTTTTTTCTTTTATTTTTACATGTATTATTCATTTAGCAAATTTCAACATGGTTAAGAAAATGACTTCAAATGCTTTCTAGTTTCTACAGCTTTATGTTCACCCAGTATACTTGATTTTAACATTAATACATTTATCAACTCATTACTTGTTTAATAAAAATAATGTTTTCTTACTAATTTATTGACTTAATACACTCAATATATATATATGTATATATATATATATATGTATATATATATATGTATATATATATATATATATATATATATGTATATATATATATTAAATTCATACAAGAATTCCTCATATTTGTTTGATGTATGTGAAATAATAATAATTTGCTAGAAGTAGGTGAACATCCATACAAACAAATTTGCCAAAATTATTTAGGCACACGGTGCTTCAGATCTAAAACAGTTTGGCCCCTTTCAGGTTCTTGCAAACAATGACCTCCAATCTTCCATAATATGACTGAAACTTTAAAAAGAGAAAAAAAGAGAAATTCAAGGGACTGGGGAATGCAAAGAAACATTGAGGTCAGCACGTTTGTCAGGCCTGATTGGATAGGGATAGCAGAGAGTAATATTAATAGTATAATACTATTACTGAATCCTAATATGACAAAACTTACCCATTGCTTTGTGTCTCAGTCTCACTGTGTAACATGACCCACATTAAGACCCTTCAAAAGCAAACAAGTGTGATATGCCTCTCCTCCCTTATTTCTAAAAAAAATCAAATGGACTCCAATCATATGAACTTTGAAGAATACTTTATTTTAAACTAAATTATTATGGGTTTATCATCAATCATTTAACATGATTATAAAAAATTTCATACACACACAACATTTTGTGAGACCCACAACAAAAAAATATAAAAAAAACTCCAACACAAAACGAATCTCTATAATATAACAAAATCATTTTCCTACAATATAACTCTTATAAAACCCAATTATTATATATGTGTATGCATTGTATTACAATTTCAACCATTGATATTTTAATGATTTGTCAAAACAGCATAAACCGTTCATAGGCTTCGTTTACTCGTTGACGTAATTGTTGTGTGTTCTTTCGATGAATTCAGCATCAAATTATGCAATAACTCACGTATCTTTATCATACTCCCAACATGAGATTTTGGCCATTTTTGTTTGAATAAATGACCTTATGATATACTTCAACTGTAACGAAATCCATTTCCATAATATAAACAAATTAAAGCACGCAATCCTAACTTATAATAAAACACTACAACGCTCCAACACTCTTCCTTGTTATATTTTTCCTCCCACTTCTACCAAAAAAAACAGCATTATAACCACATAAGAGCCATGTCATACACCTCCGTTAATACTTAAAATAGTTACAACTATTTCACCAAAAAAATAAATAAAATACTTACAACTAAAAAAAACTTGTATAGAGAGAGAGAGAGACTTCAGACAAGAAAACTAGTAAATAAAAATATTTTTTTGTCAAATTTGAAAAATAAAATAAAAACTAATATTTTATAAGTATTTTACATTTCATTTTATACTCCAGAACAAAATATATATATTCATTTCAATCTTGCTAATCTTCAGACAATAGAGAAAAATAATTTTATTCTATTGCTTCCTTTCCCTTGGCACGTATAAAATAGAAATAAAAAATGGTACTCTATCCAAATGAACGAAAACATATTCTGAATCTTCACTTACGAACACCTCATCGCTGGTCGAAGGTAAATATATGCTGAAAATCCATCTTTATTTATGAAAATACATCATAATGTTTGAACAGGTGAAAGGCTCAGGTTATCACACCCATTTGTCTCCCTTGCATACACAATCAGCGAGCAAACACAATCAACCTTGGATAGTGAAATAAGAACCTAACTACTTACACAGCCGTTAGATTTGCTTCCTCATTTCTTGCCACGCAGTTTGGCACCAAGGGCTCTCTCCAACTTGCCAATTATCTGCTGGTTTGGAATAGCCTTCCCTGACTCGTACTCCTGGATCACTTGAGGTTTCTCATTGATAATCTGCCAGCAATCGCGCTCGTTATCAATAATACCAAATGCAAATAATGAACATAAAGCACAAAAAAACATATATGTGGTGGGAGAGAGAGAAGAGCGAAATACTTGAGCAAGCTGAGCCTGAGTAAGTTTCTTATCTGTCCGCGCTTGCATTATAGCTTTCTTGAGTTCAGTTGGCACACGATCATCTGGGCACACAAGTCCAGTCACTTGGTATAAGCATTAAAGTAGGAAGACATGACAATCATATATAAAGGACAAGGCTCCTCTAAAGTGAGCTTGTCTTTAAAATAAACAAGGGATCCAAACTTCATTTACTTTAAAGTGTATTGTAATCTTTCCTACTAAAATTTAGGGTGAATATACCCTTGCTCACAACACAATCTCACTTTAGAGGAGCTTTTTCCATTTATAAAAGATTTCATGTTCAAAGGATTAAAAAAGATCATTGATTGCAGGGACAGAGAAAATGCATCAAGTACTTTTAGTATCAGAAGACCTAAAACTAGTATTACAGCAGTGCTACTGCAGAACAGAGCTCCTCTTCTATCCACAGAATATGTTATTACATGAATCTGAACAAATCAACCATGTTTAACACTCATAGAGCCAAGAGAAACAATTATAATAATACAAATAAATTAACAGCTAGAATTGCTGACCACCAGAGCAGTTCCATCTCATCAAGCAGAAGTAAACTATAAGCAACAGATTGTACATCTCAGTTTTATAATTGCTGTGGTAAGATGTTACTACCATTTAATTTAGAACTTGAACATCAGGCAATAATAAGGTAGTAGATCAGTTCGCAGAAAAATCTTTACTTTGGATTGGGCACTACTATCATAAAAGATGGCCCCATGAGTTCTGAAACTATCCTCATGTTCATCAATTATCAAAGATGACATTGAACTACACTAGTACACTGAGTACACTCGCATTCCCATGTCCAAGCCATGTAGGCATTTTTGCATTGTGCTTAAAAAGAATTAGAGCATAGACTTGTATAACTTAAATCTGATTGATGAAATAAAAGAAAAAGTAAATATGTTATATCCACAGTAAACCCAAGTCAATAAAAGAGTATGAATTTCCCCAGTAAATAAAATTTACAGCTAACACTTCCAAATACTTTCTTATCATATTCTAAAAGTTAGCACTATTTACAAGTTATTTTGAGAGTAATAAGGAATACCTCCACTTCAACTCACATGCTTCATCCAAGTATATATTCATCCAGGAAAACACTAGAAATATAATCCCAACATATGAAGTACGAGCCATTTAGACATTGCATACAACCCATCAAAACATGATTCAGACAAAAATTTTACAGTCAAAAACTAAAGCTTGAAAAAAAAGCCATTTCAAGGGAGGATCCCCCAAATAGATGCAATGAGGTTCTTTCAATGGTAAAAAAAGTAAACAACTGAATTCGTAGTGTGTGTATACATATATATAGAGATGTATGCATACTCACGAGCTAGATTCTCTGTATCATCATCGAGCCTCTTAGTGTTCAATGAAGTGCTACTAGAAGCAGCTTTGTTTGTCCCAGCATTAACTGTACAGAACAAATTAACAATCAACACTCTGACCAGCAAAATAAAAAAGAGCCAATCAAGATGGAAAAGTGAGAAACATTCAACCAAACTATTATCCTAGATGAACCCTGCTTTAAGTATTAGAAATTAACTCTGCTTTAAGTATCCCCAGACTAAAAGATGAACCCATTGTACCAAAAAAAGAAGAAGATAAACTCAAAAGCAAAAACCGCTCAAAAATTACAAAAATCACTTACAATGTATAATTATTAGCAGTAAAAAAGTCTGTAAATTCCATAACCCATAGTCACAACTCAAATTTAAACACATAATA
Source organism: Gastrolobium villosum (assembly GCA_032173675.1). NCBI lineage: Eukaryota > Viridiplantae > Streptophyta > Magnoliopsida > Fabales > Fabaceae > Gastrolobium > Gastrolobium villosum. The sequence continues at coordinate 38,710 of JAVKPL010013550.1, read as the reverse complement.
TTGATAACGAAATAACCAACAAGAGAGATGAAAACTCCACATCCCAGATAAATGATCAGTACCATGATTATCAGCGATGAGCCACAAATAATCATCAGGATACATATATATTATTATTTAACATACAAGACAAACTAATCATAAAAGAGATAAATATAAAAAAGTTGATACCTAAACAATAATCAATAACTGAATAAATAGAATCAATTCAAAATTCTAATCAAGAATCGGAACCGAACTCTATATAATTAAACGCTTCGATCCAAATGTAGCGGCAAATCGCACACGGAATGAAACAATGAAAATCCAATTAATCCTAGGGTTGGGGATTTAAAAAAATCTGAAGCAATCTCGAAAGGAAAGGGGAAAGGGGAGGAGCAAACATTTCTTGACGGTGTCGATGTCGGCGCCGGAGCGGCGAGCGGCGTTAACGGCTTTTTCATCCTTCTTGGCAGCGGCGGTGGGAGCTTTCTTGCGGAGCACCACCGGTTCCCAATCTTGCGAAATAGGTCCACCTCCTGACATCTTTCGAAGGTTTTCTTTTCTGTGTGTGGGTTAACAACTTCTTGTTGGTGTGGTGTGGTTTGGTTGTGGTGTTGCTCTAACCTCTATCTAGGGTTTTTGTTAGAAGATGGAATCTATAAAAGGTGAGACGGTTATGGATATTTTTCTATATTTTTTATTCAGAGATAAGATATGGTTAAATGTTATTATTATTTAATGGGTTATGCAGTGAGAGCACAAATAAATTATCCGTAGTAAATTTAATACGATATCATCTTAAATGGAAATATGGTGTTTTTATAATTTTAGTTTATTTAATAATTATAATAGTCTTTTTATTTATAATTTTTTAAAATTTTAATATCGAAATGATGTCATTTTGAGATTAAATACAGATAACTTATCTGCAGTCACTGTAGAAATATTTTTCCCTTATTTAATTACTATTAACGTTGTTACCATTTTATTTCATTAGATTGATTATGTTGGTCAAATGATTATATTTATTTTTACCTTTATATGATTATGGTTCTTTCTATTTAATATTTTCACATTAAATATAAGAATTATAACCATAAAAAGATCAAAATAATATAAAGTATTAATTATAATGAGCAACGAAAAATTTTTAGAAAGTCAAATCAGAACCATTGGATGAAATAAATTGATAATAATGTTGTAGTAACACTATTTGGTAATAACAATATCTTATCTCTATTTACCAAAAAAAAAAAAAATATCTTATCTCTTTTTTAATCAGTTAAATCAAAAAATATATATTAAATTTATACATTATTTTTATGGGAATAACATCTGTCATTTTAAAGGATATAAGCTTATTTCATTTTAGATCCTAACCGTTGATTTTCTTCCATCGACGGTTATAATTTATTGGATCAAAATATTAATTAATTAATAATAAATTTGGCCATTAAGTTTGACTTAATAGATTATAACTGTTGATGGACGGAAATCAATAGTTATGATCTAAAATAATATAAGCATATATCCTTTGAAAGAATAGATGTTTTTCCCTATTTTTATTCGATTAGCACATTTCATTAAAAAAATAATATATGATAAAAAATATAATCTAAAATTATTTATATGTCCTCATCAAAAATCTAAGGGAAATTCATGACAAATAAATAGTTATTGTGTTAAGAAGAAGACAAGTTATATAATATTAAAAAAATGAGAGAACACATTATTCAATAAATTGTCTTGTCTTTTTTCTCAATATAACAATTATTTATTTATCATGTAACATGACAAATGTATTTTCCATAATTCAATTGTTCAGAAAAAGTTGATTTATGATACACATTTTCAGAATTATTCCGTAACCTATTTTCTAATATCTCTAGTAATTTTCATGATTATCTATCAATTTTTCTAATTTATAGGTTATTGGACTAATCTGATTTGAATAATTATATAAATGGCAAAATTCTTTTTACCAAATTTTAACACAGTTATCACAATATTGCTCCATTTTACCAAATTTTAACACAGTTATCACAATATTGCTCCATTATCTATTTTCCTGCCAGAATAGCATCATGGGGAGGAATTTAAAAAAAGCTAATCGTGGCCATTTGCCCACGGCAATATACGTGTAATGAGTCTAAGCCTTATCCTTCAATCATAAAGCACTATTGACCGAGTACCTAAGCATCCGATTCGATTCCTATAATGGACCGAACATCTGGTTTACTCGGTATCGATCCGATGAACTGCTATTGGTTTTGGAAAAAATATTTTCAAAGTTGTACTCATTAGGTACCATTTTATATATTTATCATATTATTTAATAGAATTGTTTAAAAATTTTATCTACTGAGGATCGAACTCTTACTGTGAAGATATAAATCATAATATGTTAGAGAATAATATAAATCATTAAAAAGGCTCTCATCCAATACCTTGAGGTTTTAGGTTCAATTGGTTCTTTATATTGTATCAGGGCCTCGCCGTACCCCACTTTCTCTTGTGGACTCTCTTAGCACAGGTAGGTTGGGTCTGTTGCATCATCCACTCTTCAAACGCAATGGGCTCTCGTGTGAGGGGGCGTGTTGAGATATATAGTCCCACATTGATTGTATGTGCAATTAATGTGGAGTTTATAAGGCTTTGGACACTCCCACCCTTTGAGCTAACTTTTGGGTGGTGTATCCTAAGGTTCTTTACATGGTATCAGAACTTAAGTGACCACAAGGTCACGAGTTCGATCCTCACCCCCTCACTTTCTAGTGGAATTAATTAAAAAAGCACAAAAAAGTAAATTAACAATTGGGCAGGTTTTAGGTTGAATTAGTTCTTTACATAATATTTATCAATAGGATATAATTGGTTCTTAATTCACTTGCATTATTTAAAATATTTATTATATAATTAAATATAAATTTATATATATATATATATATATATATATATATATATATATATATATATATCTGGTTCATGCGGTTGAATCAATGATCTACTGACCTAATACCTTGACCGAGTCAATAACCGATCTGGGTTTAATAACATTATGTCATTCATGACAAATATTAGTGAAAAACTGTATTTATCGAATGTCAATTGCATAACGATACATAATTTTCATTTTATGATCAATGATAAAAATAAACTTAATGGTAAAAACATGTGTCCTTTTAAAAAATATAACTTAAGTCATTTAAAAAATAAAAAAATATAAAAAATGGGATTCATATCTTTTTGTGTTTATCTCTTTTTAAAAAATATAAATTTATATACTTTAAAAGCAGACATACTTCTTCCAAACTTAATTGTAGTAAATTGTGTTTATAAAAAAAAATAAAAAAATAAAAATTGTAGTAAATTGTTCCTACCCCGTTTATGTTAGACAAGGAGAAGATTTGCCAAATGAAAACACTTTTTTTTTGTCCCAAATGGTATAAGGGGCTGGGTTTTCAACTGTCACGAATGGCAAATATTGTGGGCTTTTGTCGAAGAAGTCGTACAAGCCCAGTCACGTGTATAAAGCTGAGACCGTAGCCTGCCCTTTTTAGCTCATCACAAAATGATTATACCATTAGCGGCTGTTCAAACTTATATAAGCATGCCGAAAATATGAAACCAAGCTTGAAACTCAAATAATCAATGGTTATTTCTTATGTTACATGAGAAAATAAATTCTTCCTACACATATCATAAAAAGATATATAACTCATTTTTTTATTTTTTATTTTTTTTAAATAGATGGGTCCCACACTCAATGTATATATGACATGGGAATTTACTTTTTCCATCATTTACTTTTTCCACAAACAATAGTGTGTGTGCCTCGTGAGGAATATAACAGAAACGTTAGACAATTAATAATGCCGAGCACGATATGTTCATAAAAATATTTTGTTATTACTTACTTTATTCTAAAAATAGAGTAAATGATTATGGAAAAATAATCAATATAATGTCATTGAACTAACTTAAATAAATCTATAAAGTATCACATTCATATTCGTGTCACTTTTTCAAATTTCAAGGGCCTCAATCCAGCTTTTTGATGCGGGTATTTATTTGGAACCAAACATGATCTAATATTCTCTCTAATTTTTTATGTTCAATTTTATTATTTGAAATAAACAGAAGTAGAAATTTGAAGGGTAACCAAGACAAAAATAGAACCTATAAAAGATAGAAAAATAAAAAAGAAGGAAAAAAGTGAAGCCAAGCTAAGCTAAGCTACAGCTGGAGTTCAGAACCAGCTCTAAAATCATAGAAAAGTTATGAACCTTTAACCCCAAAATTAAAAAGAAAAAAAAAAAAAAAACAAAAACAAAAGAGAAACAACAAAAACTGTGTGATGACGTATTGAAGATTTTCCTTGGGCCTCTTTATTGTTTTTCACCTTCTTCTTCTTCTCTTTCATCTTCTCTTCCTCGTTTTTTACTTTGTAGCGAATCCCTTACTTACTTCAACCTCTTCAATCTTCATCTACTTATACACCATACCCAAGAAACCTTCTTCTTTCCTCAGTGATGGGTTTCCCAGGTACTGTTCTCTCTCTCTGCAACTTCCATCTATTTTATGCCTCGCCCCTTTGCCCATTTTTTGTTGTTGTTGGAATCTCGTAGTACCCCATTTTTGGTTCTCGTCCAATACTGCTTTTTTATGTGTTTGTACGTTTTTTCAGTTCACCTCTTTTATTGGGTCGGTCTCTATTTTCCTTTTTTTTTTTGTTTACTGTTGTTTTTTAAACCTTTCCTTATTTTGCAATGTATACTATGCTTCTTTTGAAAATAAAAATAAAAATGAGCGCTTTATTCTTGAAATATCACATTCGATTTTTTAGCATATATTTTGTTGAGTGGAAGAAAAGAGAATGAAGGGATTTACTTTTTATCTGTGCAAAGCTTGTGGGGTTAGTTACTTTGTGTAAAAAAATGGATCCTTTTTTTGTTTTTGTTTCTGTGGATGTATATTTAGGGAAATTATAAAGCAAAATGCAATTGAATCTTAATGTTTTGGAATGAATCGTGGGCTACCCTTATGTCTACATTTAGATCACGTAGTGATTTGCTATTAGACTTATTGTGATATCTACGTATGAAGTAAAACTCATTTGTTTTTGGCTCTGCTATGGCTCTTTTCTTGTTCAATAGGCCCATAAATTAGATTAGCTGGGAGGGATCATCTACAACTATTCAGATTCATTACCGTTGGTTTGATTCTGAGACTAAAATTCAGTTATTATCCAATTGTATATCCAGTCCCTATTGCAATCTATAACCTGCTTACAAGGTGCTATCACTGTGCTGAATTCAGGGCTTTGTTCTGAGTAGATAAGTTAATCACACCTTTACAAGATGCCATATTATATACAGAGACTTTATAGGCTATGTCAGGCATCCTTTTCTCCAGATGGACCTGTTTCAGAAGAAGCCATTGCAAAGGTTCGCGAGAAGTTAGGTATAATGCTATTTTCCTGGTTGGTTTTTGACTTTTAGTTATATGTGTAGTCTATATGATTTGTCTTAAGCCGAATAGTTTTGTTTTCTGATGGTTTGGAGCATTTGATTTTGATAATCATTTAAATGACATGCAAATAGACTTATTCCTCATGATTTCTTTGGCCGAGCATTCTTCACTAAATGTTTGTCCAATCTAGTTTGTTTTTTAACTGATAGGTGTGTTTTCTTCATGAGGTGTGATACCTGTTAATGAGTAAAAACTGTAAACACATAGTGAGACTTGATAGGTCTAAAAATTTGGTTTTAGTATACTATGTCTATAAAACTTTAAGCCTTCTCTCTCTCTCTCTCTCTTCTTGTTCTTCTTCTCCACTTTAGGTGTTTGTATTTTTGAAGGAGTTACCAGATCAAGGTTGAATTTGGAGGCACAGTAATGACCGTTTTGTCATTAAGGTTTCTTTGATTCTTCTTAAGAATTGAATACTGAGTCACAATTTTCTCTCCAAATGTTTGGATGAACTAGTTCTCTTCTTTTCATGAGTGAAATAAGGGTCACCATTTTCTGTTTAAATTTTAGGATGAATTAAAAGTACATGAATCTTTTGTTGTAAACTTCATTTGTATTTGTTATTTATTAATTTAGTTTTTCTGCTTATCAATATGTTAATGCACAGTAAAACAAATCAACCTTCTGAAATGTGATTTGGTACTGGTCATCTGGTTACCTCCCCCTACTATTATCCTATGTATTACATCCTGCTCAATCTCCCAATCACTTTGTAAGATAGATCAAAGATACGTAAACTCTGCTACAACTTGTGGTTTGATGTGACCCAATTTTCACATCTAACCAAAATCCTTTTGTAAGCATGTGATTTTTAATATTAGAGTTTGTGGTTTTATACTCTTCTCTATGGGCTGTGTGCAAGTATGCATATGTAGGTGTAAATTATAATTTCACATATTAATTGTCTCTCCTTGTACTTTGGTTCTATTCTATGAGTCTTTTAAGATACACAATCCCATCACATGTGAACTTCCTGTATCATACTTTTTTGTTCCCTTATGATTTTCTACATCATATGATTTTCATCTTGCTACTTAATAATTTTTCTGTCCAACTGAGATTTTTGTAATAACCTTTAACATAATCTTTTTTCAGAAAAAATCAAGCCATCAGATGTAGGTCTTGAACAGGAGGCACAAGTGGTTCGTAACTGGTCTGGTTCAATGCTTGACTGTAATGGGAGCCATCAACCACCACCACCAATCAAATACTTGCATTTGTATGAATCTGACCGCTTCTCCGTAAGTATTAATTCTCAAAACCCCACATAATTTTTTTTTTCACTGTCAGCAATTTTTATAGAATCTGGGCCTTATATTGGGTATAGCTACTGAAGTTTGATTAATAATTTTTATCTTTATCAGATAGGAATTTTTTGTATGCCTCCCTCATCTGTTATTCCCCTTCATAATCATCCTGGAATGACAGTCTTAAGCAAGCTCCTATATGGTTCAGTGTATGTTAAATCCTATGACTGGATCGACTTCCCCGGCCCAACTGATCCATCTGAAGGTTTGTTCTTTATGGCTTTACATAGTTTCTTGTTGCTTAATCCGATTTTTACTCTCCTGTATCAGCATGGGAATGCATCAAGTGTTGAATGTGGTGACCCCTTCATTGTCTTTGTTCTGTCAAAGAAAACTAGCACCATCCTTATTGAGGTAGGACAAGATGGTATTATGCCATCATTCTCCAAAATAGCTTGTGTCCACATCCAACTAAAAGGGAAAAGCCAGGAGGTGTGTTTAAACGTCAATGGATGATATCTGACTTCTGTTGATGTTAGTACATGATCTTGGTTAAAAGTCATCAACTATTAAAAGCATGAATAACAATGCTAAAATTGTGTAGAAAGTGTAAACTGATAAATTAGATGTCCGGTAAATTAAAAAATTATGGATAAGGGTAGTCAGAATGGATAATTTGTAGTTACTTGTTTGATCGTTGATTCTTGCTCTATTCCTTTCTGGTAAAAGCCTTGAAGAAAGGCTTTTCTCCCCTTAAAAGTTAAAGCCAATTGGAACTTCCATTTCACAGGCATGGTTTTTAGGTTTTCTTTATATGCTAGTGTAACACCAACTTTAGGTCTTTTATAACTAAACTTTGCAAGAGGGTGGGAGTGAGTTTCTCTTATTTACTTATATACCCAAATTTAGCGATCAAGAGGCATGATTTTTAGGTGAGTTTGTCGTATTTACTTATGTACCCAAATTTAACGATCAAATATTACTGGGTAGGTGGAACCTTATACTTGTAACCGAAGCCTAATTATATGCTATTAAACTTTAGAGAGGGGAGATTGTGTGTTTTGGGTTGGGATTGGTCTCAATGGTTCTTTGTGAGAACTATATTGCTATTGTATCATGAAGTGCATCTCAATGTTTCATTAGAAGGTATGTATTTAAATTGAGGAAAACTGAACTACCCATAAGCTATTTCCCTAATGTTGTGTCATTGGTCAAGCGATGAACAAGGCTCCATCAATACCTCATCAGATAAGTTACAAGGAATTCAATGTCGCAATCAATTGCACTTTGATATAGGGTGGATTCGCAAAAGGAATCAGAGAGGGGATGGGTATAATTCTGGCAGACAACATATAATTTACGAGGAACCATTAGATTTGCCCCAAAGCAAGGAAAATCCTTTGTATAATACTCTTGCAAAAATATTTTTTTATCTCATTTTACTTATAGCAGGGCCTTTTATGGGCATATAAGAACTTGATCAGCTAGTAAGCAACCTTCTAGAATTTTCCTAATAACGAATAGCATCCTAACATGATTTTAATTCTACCATAATTACCCTAATTAACCCACTAAAATCCCTAAAAAAGCTCTATGAAAATGAAATTTTAATTATAAAAAATACAATACAATTATAATCGATACCTCCTTTGTCCTGATCAGTTCTGCTCCACTCGCAAACAAAACTTATCCTTGAGGTTTTGGATGGATAATAGATCTTGAAATCTTCTACTCCATATAAAAGGATGTTTTGAATATTTGAACATTTTGAATGGGGCTAATCAGTTATTGAATGGGACCAGAATGGAACAGACCTAAAAAGGGGTCACCTGGGTCTATTGCATGGGGCTCTCACCATTTTAGGGCTTGCCTTCGCATCTATAGCAATAAAATCAATACCTTCTTAAAATTCTGACGGCTCATGGATCTGAAGATTTATAATTTTTTGATGAATGAATAGATATATGCCACATAGGCATTGACTTGTTGGATGATTTATTGATTGACCAACTGAAATATTTTCTTGAATGAAATTCAAAAAGTGAACTGGATTAGCTATTGTCCACTTGATTAAACAAGGTGGATACCCTAGATTGGAGGAATTTCAATATACAAAGGTTTTGTCCTCTAGAATTTATTTCAAAATGCCTACAGGATCATGGTTGCTTTACAAACTCTCCAGACAGAGAGACTTGCTTGTTGTTGTTGCTTCAAAGCATGTATTGCAGATATTCAAACATACACCATGATTTATCCAATTCTTCTCTACTTCTTACCATGGCTATTGGATTGAATTCAGCTATGTCACAAATTAACCCTAGACAGAAACTTGAAAGGAATTAGAAAGGGGGCTAGCTGTTGATGTAGTATAAAACCTAAAATTTTCTAGATAGAAATTATGGAATATACTATAAACCTTGGAAAATCCTGGGTATAATATACATAAGTGAAATTGTTAAATATAAGTTTTATCTAGTTTTACACATGGCAGGCCCTTTACATGCATGTTAGAATTTGAATAGAATTTTTGTATTCCATATTGTATCTTAAAAGGAATTTGATTCTATCATAATTACCTCTTAAGTTACCTAAAAACCCAATAAAATCCTGAAGTTTTTGTTAGACTATTAGCATTCTTATTATGTTAGGAATCTGACTCTTGTAAGGTTTGCAGTCTTACTGTGCTGGGCTTGTACTAGTAGTACTATACTAATTATTAGTATAAATAGGTGTTAAGAGTTTTGTTTTATATCACATCCCGTATCAATCTGTCATCATATTATTCAAAACATCTCTGTTCTCTTCCTCATGGTATTAGAGCGGCCAAAATATGATACTGTTTTGTTTGGTGTTCTCTCTCTCTCTCTCTCTCTCCTTCTTCTTCTCACGTTGCTGTAGTTTCTGGTGGCTGTCTTATATCCTCTTAGACCTCTTTTACTTACTTCATTTCTGTTGGCAAGTCATACTTGGTTTACTACGCAAATTGTGTTGAAATTTTGTAGTTAGCACATCTGATGGCTTGATGGCTCAACTGATTTAAGTTTTGAAAGTAGCATAAAGTAAATTTCTTATGGTTTAAAGCTGAAACTGTCGCAAGAATGAAAAAATAAATTGGTGATTCATTTATGTAAATAAACACTGATTCTTTAGTTTCAGCTGCGAGTGAATTCACGGATGCAACTGCAAATTAATATACCTTCTTTTGTTATCACTATCCTTTTCTTTCTGAGGGGATAGGGGAATTAATATTAATATTAATATTGATATGGTAGTGTTACTTTTAATTGTCTCGAAATTTGTACTAGAACTACCTTTTTGGTCTTTATCAGTGTAGCTTGACCTTGCCCTCCGTAGCGGAGCCAGAATTTTTTTTTCGCCCATGCCAAAAATCAATTCCTCAAAAAAAAAAAAAAAATCAACTGGTGCCAAGGCCAGCCAGCTATGTAGGAGGCTGTTATTTTCATAGTTCTCTGTTATTTCCACAGTTCTATAAATAGGAAGCTAACTATTTTTGAAAACGTGCCAAAGCACTTATTGGTTTCAGCGTGGCTCCGCCATTGCTTGCCCTAGCATCTAAGTTCCCGTTGTATTTCGGTGGCAAAGTTCTTGACTTCAGTTTGTCTCATTTAGGAAAATACTCACTCTGGTTGTTTCCTTTGTCTGCGGCTGGACAGTGATGCAACAATAATTATAATACCCTCACTTTTGACCATTTAATAGAGATGATTCAAGTTAGCATACCCTAGTAATTGACTTATCGTATAATTTCTCATATGTCAAACTTTACCACTAAAATGAGCTGGGGGAGGGGGTAGTTTGTGAGCTAAATTTTGATATGACTATATTGGTGAAAATGTTTGATGTGCTTGCTTAAGTCAATTTACAATTATTGAGTTAAAAAAACCAGATCATGCATTATGCTTAAGCATGTAACTTTGTTGTTATTTTGCTTGTATTTACATGTCGATGGGAACAGTTTTCCCTGTTTTTTTTCCTCTTTCTAAATATTTGTCAATATGTAGAAATCCTTTTTCTGTGGTATTGCATGCTCAGGAGAAACTAGTTTAGGAAACTGTCTGGCTTTACTGTTTAGGAAATCATTTGTAGATTGCACTTCTTTCTATCTTGCTAAGCATAATTATAATGTGCATAAAATCCTACTTAATGAGGGCTAATATGTCTTGTGTTAGCTAGCAGCGTTCAGTATTTATTTGTTCATCATCCCTATGAAAATAAAATGTTTTTATTATCTCGCTGAAAACTTGTTTATCATCTTTTTCTTTCATGGTAGGTTTCCTTTTATAAATGCTGTTTTTTTTTTATAAAATTTTGTCCTTTTACAATTTCTTATCTCCCTTTTCCTCATGTGGGAAAAGATAATGATTAATGATTTTGTTTTATTGTCCCACAACGAATTTGTTATTTACAGCTAGAGCTGCAAAGCTTGTCAAAGATACAGAGATGACAGCACCGAGTCCAACAACTGTTCTTTATCCTACCATCGGAGGAAACATACATTATTTCAAGGCCATAACCCCTTGTGCAATCTTTGACATATTATCTCCACCTTACTCTTCAGAACATGGGAGACACTGCTCTTACTTCCGAAAATCCCAAAGGAAAGATCTTCCAGGTAATCTTATAGGGTTTTATAATTCTCATGTTGAAGGAGAATTGAAATCTTATGTTGTCGAGATAAAAAATATGTGGGATCCATATGTTAGAAAAAATTATATGTAGGACCCATGTCAGCACGGAAATCGAATGGTGTGTAAGAAAATTGTAATTCTCATATTAAATGAGAATTATAAAACCCAATCTTATTTATATCTATTGCTGCTGATTCAAGTTTACCTTGCATGTAGCTTGTGTCCCAAGTAATTGTTGTTTTCACCAGTAAATATTGTGTTCTGTTAACCATACCATATTATTTATTATCAATATTCATCTCAATTGCAGATAATCTTGAGTTGAATGGAGATACAGTTTCTGAAGTGACTTGGTTGGAAGAATTTCAGCCTCCTGATGACTTTGTGATCCGGAGAGGGCTGTATAGGGGTCCAGTTATTAGAACTTGAAAATTTTCTTGTTTTTCTGTATTTTTACCTTTAAAAAAGAATTTGGCTTCTTATCAATTATCATTAGGTTACAGCAAAAGGAATTGTTAAGGAGTTGTCGAAAAGCCGATACAATAATTTTATTCTTTTGGCAGTGTCAGTTAGGCATTTGTACATAACAATGCACTATTGTAGTCTCTATTATTAAGTCACTGACCTCAGCTTAATCCAGTAGAATACTTACGGAATTTTAAAAATGACCTCAATCATGATGAGTGGGCTTATTGAGTTTTGTTTGTTTATTGTTGACAATTAGATACTATATCATATCAATTTTGTTTTCTCTTTGTCGTGTGTTTGTACTGTGCAAACAAACTTCAGTTACAACCCATTTCTTTAACTCTATTTTCACAGTTTATTTTGACAACTTTTTCATTTTTTATGGTATTAAGTTTGGGAAAAACTATTCTCATATTATATGAGATAAGTTTTTTCTCATATATATCATTCGATAACTGTGTCACTTTTTTCTTTTCTTTTCTTTCTATTTTTTCAGATGGTGGAGCTTATAAATTTGTCTCTATGACATGAGATATCTTATCTCGTTTAACATGAGATTAATAAAATCCATTAAGTTAATGTGCTATAATTTAAGTGGGAGTAGTATTAAAATTTTATTCTTTTCGCTGTAATGAGAGTTTTTTTAATGATTTATATTATATTATTCTTTAACACATTTTTTTACATAAGAGCCATTTGAGCTTGAAGCATGGATATTATACAGGCTCAATTTCTTATTTACCTTGTGTGCTTTTATTTAATTCCACTAAAAAGTGAGGAGCGATGAGAATCGAACTCGTGACTATGTGGTCATTGAAATTCTGATACTATGTCAAAAACTATTTCAACTCAAAATTTTAAGATGTTGAGTGAATTTTTTTTAATGATTTATATTATTCTCTAACATCTTCTCTTCACTCCCATAAAACAAGGAAAAATAAAAATAAAAATCAGCTCAATCAGAACAAAAAAGCAGGCCTATAAGATTGAACCATATGGATTTCAATGCGAGAAAGAAAACAATGCTCAATTGCATCTTGGGCTCACCCCTTCCAATTCACTCTGAAGTTTCACGTCAAAGTATCTAATATTTTTGCATGCATAATTTGAAATAATGACATGCTTACCTAACTACTCATTCTACAGTCATAAATTCATAATATTACCAGGGGTAGAGATTAGATAAAGTAATTAGGTCTGGAATATTGTTCTAATCTTGCATGATTTGTCGCGGTCTTCTTGTTTCAACTTCAAATGCAATATTTCGAAATCTAATTATGCCCAAGAGTTGGTTGTGTATTTTCCTTTAGATATATACATAGGCCTAAAAGAAAAATAGTTGAACTAGGAAGGGACTGCATTTGAAATGCCACAAGGTTATGACATTTGATTTTAACCAATTATTTGAGCTTCCATTGGTTTAATTAAATTTAGTTTACCTATGCTATTTTTTATATTGCAAATTTCTAGCAAAATAATGGTATGTGTGTATACTACTTAGCTCGTTGCTCACCTCTCTCACTTCTCACCTTTAATATATTTATTAATTTATATTAAGCAGATTCTTCCCTTTTTTCTTCTCGAAAACCATTTGTTTATAATAATATTAATTAACAAATCAACAATAACGAAGGTGGCACCAAAAAAAAAAAAAACATAAGCATAATAAAAAATTCAACTCCCGTCCTGTCATTTCTTAATTGAAAAAGAAAATTTTAAATGTTACATTACAGAGTTAATAATTTGTGAAATCGCCAAGCAGGAGAAAGTTACATGCACTTTGTGTAGATTATAAAAAAATCAATTCAACTCAAAAATTTAAATGTTGGGTAAAAATATTTTAATAATTTATATTATTCTTTAAAACATAGCTAGAGTTTTGTATCCAACTGAAACTGTAGAAAGAGTTAGAAGGACTCTTTTTAAGTCTCTTCCACCCTGATGCATAATCAAAATGTATTATCCTACTAGCTCATTATTTTTTTCCAGGGACGGAATTTCTTGAGATTCTGACTTCCAATAAAGAAAGTAATAAAACACAAGCACGAAGTTTACAGCTAGTTTTTTTTTTTTCTTCTTCTTTTCAAATCAGCTAGTAGCCAAAATGGTTGCAAAGTTTAACTCAAAAACTCTCCGCAAAACATGGGCATCTGATCAATTATGATATCAATAGTACAACTACACAGCATGGCATTATTCTCTCTTAGTGTGTCTGTGTCATAATTTCTAAAGAGTATTTTCTTATGAAGGTTTCTATTTGCGTTGGCGAAAGAGTCGCCGCAAAGGTAGGCATTGAGGCGATACATTATTATTTTATGTGAACTCCAATCTCACAGATTACTAAGAGGAGTAAACAGCCAAGATTCTAAGACTCTGAAATCGGATACTTGATCGAGAACATGGGAAAGAATGCAGATATATATAGATTGCTCTAGTCTCCGAAGGTCTATTCGATGATTTTCTTATTTATTCTTGCTAGCTATACATCTTTGATTAAGTCTCTCCATGTTGTAGAGGAATATCTAACCGTATATTATTTATGGGTTTTATATTTCTCATGTTAAATGAGAATTGAAATCTCATGTTGTAGAGATAAAAAGCATGTGGGACCCATGTGTTAGAAAAAATTAGATGTAGGACCCATGTCAGCACGAAAATCGAAGGGTGTGTAGGAAAGTTTGAATTTTCATGTTAAATGAGAAATATAAAACCCATTATTTATATATATAAAAGTAGGGGTCACAATTCAACTTGATACCATACGGCATGATATTATATAAATTTTACACAAATATGAATGTATTTAATGGGAAAAGATCTGTTTACAAATTTTCTTGGCAAATTTTTACAAATTACACTATCTTATCCCAGGAGAACATAGTGAAATCAGTGTTCTTCCGGGAGAAGATAGTGTAGTTTGTAAACAAAGAAATTTGTAAGTATAACCTGCCCCATATTTCAGATGAATACAACATGAATTTGGAAAAGGATCAAAATCTTGAATACAACTCTCACTTATTTTTTGGGTTGACACGACACGATGCGAATAACCTGTTAATCTTAAAGTGTGTTGCTTATTTTGCAAGTTGACACGATATGAATACTTTGTAAATCTCAAAGTGTGTCACTTACTCTGTTGGTTGACACAACACGACATAACACAAATAACATGTAAAAATATCAACTCGGGATGAATAATTTGTCAATTTTAAAGTGTGTCATTTATTATGCGGGTTGACAAGGCACAACACAACACAACACAATAACTTGTAAAAATATAAACACAGATCAATTTCATATTTGCGGGTTCACACTCGATAAGACATAAATTTTTGTGTCAGATTTTGCTAATACAAACACGACACAAATTTGAAAATAGGTCAACCTAAACACAATATTTTTTGTGCCTTTATTTTTTGAATATGCTCTTAGCTCTAAAGGTATATTATTAGTTGTATTCTTATTGTGAAGGTGAAGAAATTTGAGTTCCTTTGCATTTCATAAATTTCTTATTGTGGCTGTTACGATTCAAATTGAATCAATTTGCATTCGTTCGCGATTATTGCAAGGTACCTTTAATGTAACTTATACTGAGGAAGAAAAGGGACATTAGTCCTGTTTACCAAAAAATAAAATAAAAATGGGACCTTAGTCCTATGTTAAAGGAATATTTAAGTGGGAATCAATCTTATACTTACGAAAAAAGACGGAAGTTTTAACTGGTGAAGGGCTTTAGTATATTGAGGTGTCAGCCCAAATATACTGAGCTCACCCGAATTGACGCTCTATTTAATAATTTGAGAAAATAAAAGTAATACTATTCACATATGTATGATTCATATTTATAATATTTCATTATCTGGCTATTGTGTATATTTTCTTTTATTCTGTCACTTAATTCTGTCACTTTGATTCTGTCACGCAATCTCCTAAAGAAAATCTAAACATTAACACCATACTAGCACGGAGTAGTAACTGTTCGATATTCTCGCGTTGGCACTATTCCTAAGACATAGATCTTGAGAGTTTTATTTTATTTTATGGTTTTACTAAATTTTTAATAAGTTCATATAATTTTATTAACAAAATCAAAATATTTTTTAAAGTTACTAAATAAATCTTTACTTAGCAACTGTTGTTAGTTTTTGTTAAATTATTATAATTTATTTAAAATCTTAGATATAATATTGGAACCTATATTCCAAATAAATTCTTATAATTTATTTAAATTTTAAATAAGTCCCCATAATTTACATAAAAAATTTAAACTACAGCTCTAAATGATTAATAGAAAATAAGAAGTCATTTTATTTTTTATTTTTTTAAGTATAGGGACCTTGTTAAAATAATTTTATAGGAACTTCTCTAAACATCTAGTGAAGCCATAAAAACCTACGGTATATATTTTAACCTTTCTCTTCAGCTTTTTTTTACTGCGTTTTGCTTACACTATTTCGAATTTTGTGCATGAGTTAGTTTAGTATTAGAAATGATATTGAAGTATTATTTTCCGTAAAGAATAATATAGAAAGCATGAAAGATATTATACAGGTGTGGGATCTGAATTTTATTCAACGTTAGGGAAATAACCTCAGCTATCTTCAATTCAAATAAAATATTACAGAAACCGATAATGAATGATTTAAGTGACAAAGAGTTTATCAAAAAAAAAAAAGTGACAAAGAGTTTATTTTTTAAGTTTATTTTTTTTTGGAAACTGATCCTAATTACCTCTTTGAGGCGAATCAGAACCCCCGTATCCCCACGGGTTCGACTTTTTGAGCCGCCTATGTGACTAATCCAGAGTTCGGGTGCGAGTCCAAGGACTATGGTACTTATGCCCCTCCCCAGATGGTGTTGGTGGGATTCGAATATATATAGATCCGACCTTATTTGAACTAAATGGGATTAAAAAAACTAAAAATAATACGGTTGCTATAAGAAAAATATATAAAGCCTGAAGAAAAAAGGAAGAAAATGACTTCACTACTAATTAATTAGAATATAATACCTATGTGTTTGAAAAAAGAGAGAGAATATAATACCTATGACATAATTAAAGTGGCTGAATAGACCTTGCGAATTGAGTGTGAATTATATATACAAATTTAAAAATTAAATTAGAAGGTGTAGACCCTTGCCAACAGGCAAAAGACATTGTCATATAATAAAAAGTGTAATTCTGAGAAAGATTCTTTGCTTCTGTGCAACATGTTCCTAAAATATAGAACATGTCAACTCCCATGCACAGAAAATGACAAACAAGAAAGTTTTGTATAAGTCATTACGTAGAGCTAAGAGAATTCTCTTATTTTCTTGTGAAACCGCACGAGAACCGATTTCTACTCTCTTGCGTAGCCTTTATAATCCAATTGCTTTGTTTAATCCTTCGAATATTTGTCTTCATTAAGTTTCTCTCTCTCCAAGTCCTCCAAAACACAAAAAATTGTGTTCAGACAAATGTATAGTCAAATTTGGGTGTCTTGTAGCCAAAACCTAATCCTTGGAAATGATTCCCTCATTGGGACCTACACTCTGCAAGGGATTAAATAAATGAGAAAAGTGTTTATCTTTTTAAATGACACAACTTATATCATTTCACTCTCACAAAGAAGTGAGACCTACACCTTTATTTTTTTGTCAATTCTCTCTCCTCCTTTATCTATCTCTTTCTCTCTCTTAAATGACACAACTTTACATCCTTTAAAATGACACATACTTTACCCTACATAAATATATAATCCCCATGATCTCATGACAAATGGCTCAAATTCTCTCTAAGATGCCCAAGAAAGTAAATCCTTGGACAATAGGGAAGACGATCTACAAATGAGACAATGTTAGGGAATATCAAATATGACACAAGTCTGTTTTATTTACCATGCATGTATCAATCATCTTGCATATGTTACTTCTTTTATCTACCACTTTTACTGTATTATCTCCCCAATTTTCTTTTTCAGTATTGTTTTTTGCAAATTAATTTTAAGGGTGTTTTCAAATCACATGCATGCATGTGTGTATATATATTCTTTCTTAGTTTTTGATTGTTAGGTTATGCAACGTAGGTCCTCTTGAATCCTGCAGCTCTAGGAAAGATAAATGGCGAATTATTATTGGATCCACAGAGATAAGAAATCGTCGGTTTTGCCGAGATTTGATCCTAATATAATAATTTTTCATCTTTATTAGCAATGATACCTCAGGTGTTTGGTAGAGGAGAATTTTTTTATACGGGAATCTTGATTTTAAAAAACATGATGAAAATATTTAGTTTACGATAAAATTCGTACAATAAAAATTTAGAAAAATTCAGTTTCCCGGGAATCCTGAAAAAAATGACAGCTACCAAACGGACATGTCAAATATTGTTTGCCGAGTTCTTATCTCATTCACAATGGAGGAAATACGCAACTACTTACATCACCAAAAAAAATAAAATAAAAAAGTCTAAGCAGCAAGGTATATATATATATATATATATATATATATATATATATATATATAATATTTATATATATATAATATTTCTTATTTTGCACGAAAATAGTTATCTTACGCTGTAGAAACAAAATTGTAACTGAGATCCACGGTAAGAGGAGAGAGTAAAAAAACCCATCTTTTGTGTCTGTAGAAAATTTAATTATCTCATGCAAAATGAGATAAATATAACCCTATATATATAAAAGCTACCTTCTTCACAATTGTTTGAGGGATATAATATAAAAATAATTAAAAATCCATCACTTATAAACTTAAGTTTTTTGATTTAAATGATTCTTTATATGGTATGAAAACAAATATAACTAAGCTTAAGTTTGTAAATGATGGACCTTCAATGATTTTTATATTATATATCTCTCTAAATATAACCAAGGTCTTCTCAACATATTATAATTAATTGATGATCTAATATAGGGAAGCAAAAGTAGCATATATACGATATAGGTGATGGTGGCTGCTAAAAATGAAGTCATGCAGTATCGTTATAGCTGCCTCCTGAGTTTGTTCTTTGCTTACTTATACAAGCCAGTACTTCTCTTTTTAAAAAATCATAGATATATCATCAAATGATCAGCATCTGATCATAAAAATTAACCAGATTAAGGTGAACAATATTATCTCGGACAAACAAGCATTCAAAGTTTGTTTTGGAGAAAAAGGAAACATATAGGACAAATACTTTTGCCCATAAATTTCTTTATCCCTATCATTACCAATGTCCCCATATTAGCTAAGACATACTGAAATGAACTTTTCGAGGTTAATTAGATAACATATATTTGATTATTTTACTCTTAGGGATTTGGAGCTCATTATATTAGTTTAGGACGTGCTAGGAGTTTTCCTTGTCCTAATAGAAAAGAGAGAAAAAGAATCATAGAGAAAAAAAGAAGCTATATATAGCTTACCAAGACAAAATTCTGAAAATACTAATAAAAGCTTCTTTGTTTTCAAGGACACTTGAGCCGGTCGTCTTCAGTCATAGGCCAATCTAGGATGAATAACAATTTTTTTATTAGAGTTTTAGTACTAATCTATATGCTGTATGTTCAGTAGTACTGGTGATAGATCTTTGCAACGATAAATTATACTTCATAATATAGATTTATTGGGTGGCTTTAATGTGTTTACATCCAGGTTTATGCTATGTACTAGATAGTAAGCAAACCAATTGATAATTAAGTTACGGACCACACTATATCTAAAACTATTAAGTTGGGGTGTCTATCCAGGCACCAGTGAAATATCCGTGTCTAGCTAATTTCACCTTAATTTTTTTTTTATAAAAAAAAAAAAAATTTAAGAACCAGAATAAAAGCAAGGCGAAAGAAGGATAGTAATTAATATGCAATGAGAGACGCAATTTGAGTTGATACGACACGATATAAATTTAACACAAACACGAATATACTTAATATGAACACGACATAAAATCAAAAACGGGTGTCAAAACTTTTTCCATGAACATGACTCTTTTATTTTTTAGGTTAACACGATATGATATGAATAACACACCAACCACAAAATGTTTTGTTTAGTATGCTATTTAATACCATATAACATTACCAGCCCAAATCAAGTCATCAGCCACTTATTATGCAGGTTGATATGCCATGAATAACTTATAAGAAGATTAACACGAGTCAGTTTCATATTCGTAGGTTGCATACAGCATGACACAATTTTTGTGTGTCAATTTTTGTCAACATGAACACAACATGAATTTAAAAATGAATTGTCGCGAATACAAATTTTTTGTGTTGTGTGAGTGTGTCGTGTTGAAAACTGTAACATCTATTTAAAGAAAATTGATAGTGATATGTTTGTGGGCTAGAGTTCAGATTAATCTCGGTCAATATATACGCCTGCAAATTAATATTACTATGGCTACAACTTAAGAATAGTTTTATAACAACAAAAACAAGTGGGAGCTCTGAGTAACATAACATAGGTCAACTAATAACAGTAAAGATTATCATGGAGAGGTAGGCATGAAGAAAGTTGGAAAGAGCACCCTGAAGGGGGGAGAGAGGTTGACAACCTGTCAAAGAAAAATTGGGAAGATAAAAAGGCTAAAAAAATCACATGATTCTCAATAGTCCAAGATAAGGGTCATATGTGTCTTTGATCTCATATGTTGGTAGCTCTGGCTAGATACTTGCTAGCTCAAATATTTTTTTTAAAAACATAATGTAAAAATATTAAAATTTAGGAAACACAAGTGGTTTGTCCGACCATCGTCTTCTGCGTTGTAAAATATTTTATAATAGTTTGAATATAGTAATGTGTGAGAATATTTGATGTGCGATGACTAATGGTATTTTAAGCTTTATTTTCCCTTACATTCTAACTTGAAGTACCACTTGCTAATAATGCACCCAGAATTCTTAATACAGAAAGGAACCTTACCACCCTGTAATGTTATATCTCTGTGAAATTAGGGTTTTCATCATCAAAAGATAATGGATCCATGAACACTAGTGGATTCAAACAGTACTTGGCTTGCAACACTGGATTTGCTTTAATCACCCTCTTCTGTTTTTAATCCATTGCAAAGCTGATTCAAGGGTATCCAAGATTGGCTTAATTAGATCTTGGAAACAAGAGTTGGCTTCTGTTGATTATCTTGGAAGGGAGTTAAGGCTGTTATTAAGCTTCATCTTCACCAATGGTTTGCTCAGAACTATTTACCTCTCTCTCTCTCTCTCTCTCTCTCGCACCTTATGAACAATTCAAATTTAGTCTTGAATATGTTATTTTTTTTTAGCATAATATGATATTAAATTATTTGTTAGGAATAACCATTTCCATTTGGTTTCAAGTCTTGATTTTTCCTTGTTTTGGATCTCACCATCTTGAAGAATATGTGATATTATTTTTTCGCCTTTGGAATTCTTATTCAAATGTGAGACTTAGATCATAATGGTTCCAATCTCTATACTCTCCACCCACCCTCTATCACCAATTAATTTCCAAAATGAAAAAACCAAGAACAAAAAGGAGCACCTTTAAAAAAGTATACATTTACACACACACAAAATTATATAAGAAAGTTGAAACACAAACAAACTAGTATATTCATAGAAAGAATTAAAATTAAACATATCACGTACTTAATCATTTACACTCATGGGAAGATAGGTGTCTTGTTGGTGATGCACTCTTCTACATATTATAATTATTTTCAAATTTCTAGTTATATTGGTGAATGTGTAATTCCAAGACCTAGGAACAAGCACACAGTTATAATAAATTTATGGTACAAATGTAAGAAGACAGAGAGTCCTTCTAAATCAACATCGCGTCTTCAAAATCTGTACAATTAATTAAAAAGCATTTTATTTTTTTTATGTTACATAACATCTTGGCTCCTTATATGGCAATAATTATATAGAATAATTGAAAAACTCCTATGTGGGACGCATTTTTGGTTTGTTCATGACTTTCACTCTACCAGGGAAAAAAGAAGTAATCTGAAGAATTACTTCAACAGAAATGGCTGAGAGAATTTGCATATCTGACGAAGATAGCGATATTCAAGCCAAACCTTCTTCTCCAAGTACTAGAAAACGTTCGTTCTTTGACTTGAACGAAGATGCTGTGGATGATATCGGAGATGATAGCATGAGTAATAATGAGATATCATCTCAAGAAGGAAATTTGAGTAGCAATAACTCAAGTGAAGAAGGGAAAGAGCGTGGATCTACGGTTAGGCAATATGTGCGGTCCAAAATGCCAAGGCTTCGTTGGACTCCAGATCTTCATTTAGCCTTTGTGCATGCTGTTGAGAGGCTTGGTGGCCAAGAAAGTAAGTGACGTAACTCACTTCAAGTGATTGATATTATTTAGCTTTTGTTTTCGAGCCTTTCTTTTTTATTGATAATATTTGGGTACAGGAGCAACACCCAAGTTGGTTCTTCAGTTGATGAATGTGAGAGGACTTAGCATTGCACATGTAAAGAGTCATTTGCAGGTATATTCATGTATTCAAGCTCGTATATACAACACTTGATTGGGGTTGGTTATTACTTCATTATTGTGGAAATAGATAATTTCATGTCTCATTTAACATGATTAGGTTATTTAAAACGATTTCACTCGTTCATAGACATATCAAGAGTTATATTTTCATCTGTGTTTATTTGTTTATGATCGTCTCACATGATCCATGTCAAAGAACCTTGAGATACACCACCCCAAAAGCTAGCTCAAAGGGTGGGAGTGCTCAAGGCCTTATAAAACTCCACATTAGTTGCCCGTACAACCAATGTGAGACTATATATCTCAACACGCCCCCTCACACGAGAGCTCACTGGGCTTGAAGGGTGGACAACATACAAGCCCACCTACATGTGGAAATTCCACTACAAAGAAAGTGGGAGGCGGTGAGATTTTGCACGCTCTGATACCATGTTAAAGAACCTTAGGATACACCACCCCAAAAGCTAGCTCAAAGGGTGAGAGTACCCGATGTCTTATAAACTCCACATTAGTTGCACATACAACCAATGTGAGACTATATCTCAACAATCCATAATGTTAAATGAGACATTTTCTTCTCAATAATTGTCCATCTAGAAATAGTTCTTTCTAACAAATAGTATTTTAATTGCGAAAATGTTATATGTACGGACTCTTTGTTTACAAACTAAATTATGTATTCTGGAGAATACAAATATTTGAGTGTATATTCTTCCGAGTACATAGTTTAATTTGTAAGAATTTGTAAACAAAAAGTTTGTATATATAACTCTGCTCTTTTAATTGTACCTTGGTGTAACTAATTAAATATATTTTTGGAATTCAGATGTATCGAAGTAAAAAGCTAGATGAGTCTGGCCAAGGTAAATTTTGAGAGCCCCTATATTGTTAGCAAAACCATGTTTTTGAGCTCATTGCACGAGGCATGCCTGTTTCGTGTTTCCAATAGTTTATTTAACATGCATGATTATTCACTATGATTTTTATTTCAGTTTTACCCCAAAATAGGGCAATGCAAGGAAGGCATCAAATTTTGGATATGTACGGAAGACTTAATGCCCAAAGACACTTTGGGGTTGACAATAGGAACTATATGCCATCATCTCTACGAATGAAACAACCTTATGAAATCAAAGCACATGATTCTTCAAGGTATAGCTAGGAAACAAAAGCCAATGGGGAAATTAAAATTAGCCACGTATCAGAACATGGATATATATAAAATTTTGATATATCTTCAATGTTTTCTTTGTAGATTTCACCCGAATGGGATTTTTAATAGTCACATGATGATAAGATCAAGTTCAGCGTGGGACAAAGATTTATATGAAGCAAGCTCACATTTATTTGATGTAAGGGATGCAATAACAAGAAATGGACCTCTTAGATTTGAAGAAGAGAAGTGGTCTCCACGTGGAATGGTTGGATCACAAGGAAGTGATAAACATGAATCAGTAAGCATTTCTCGGGATGACAAGTGTAGTGTACAAATTTCTCCATGGAGCACCAACGCTAGTTCTATCAATAATCAATATCAACGTAGTTATTGCAGTCCTATCTTCACTGGCCACGCCAAGTTTGATGCTGAGGTAATAAAACTGCTACATTAACTTACTTTTTTTTTACTTGCAATAGATAATTGGTACCATTTGATTCACTTAGGAGAATTAGGTAAATTAAAAGCTTTTCTTATACAATTCTATTAAAAAATTGCTCGTTGTATGACAACAGTCATTTAGAAGATACATTAAAAGAAAACGCTACATTTTACGAAAAGTAATTTGTAGATTTGTTATTTTGTTACAAAGCTTTTGTAAAGAGCGTTTCTTTTTTCACTTTCTTTCGTTTTTATTTTTGTAATTCTTTTACATTTAGTTTTTCTGTCATTTGATTGGTAACATACCATTCATAGTAATATTCGAAAATTTCTTCTCAGCAAACAGTATTGTTATATTAAAAGGGCACCTAATACTTTCTCCCAATTAGCGAAAGACGAGAGAAATAAATAAAATTTGTTATTAATTAAATTAAAAACAGATTAGAATAATCTTTCCAATAAAAATTTAGAAACCTTATCTTTCTGTAGGACTCATTTGAAATTCAATATTAGCTAGAGAAATTATCAATGTACTTAGTTATTAGAGATTTGGAGTATAACATTCGCACTCTCTCTGAAGTGTCAATGAGTAAAAGTTAGAAAAATAATAAATTTTTATATTAAAATAAATTATACACCTCTCTTCAACCTTGCTGAACTCAACCATCCCTTTTGAGTGACCTAGCTTAGAGAGATAAATTACATATTCATTCTATGACTTTTTTTTATACAGATGACAAATTAATTTAGGTTTGTATACTTTTTTTTAAACAAGAGTAAGAGTGGCTAATTTGCTTTAAACAAACCTTTTTTATATAACAAGGTTATCTAATTAATTTAGGTTTGTGTACTTTTTTTTTTTAAACAAGAGTAAGAGTGGCTAATTTGCTTTAAATAAACCTAAAAATAGGTTATTAGTATCATAATTATTCCATCTCTTATGAAGATTAATTTTTTTTTTTCCGAATAACCGAACAGAATTTTAACCACAAAAATAACATAAAATTTATGAAGATTAGTTTTAACTCTAGGATCCTGCAACCTTCATATGATAGTATACTATCAATGGGAAATACTTTTTTTACGGAAAAAGTTATTTCATGTTATAGAAATAAAATTATAAGTGGGACCCACAGGTAAGAGGAGAGAGAAGAAAGAATGGTGAAACCCAATATTTTTTATATGTGTAGGAAAGTTGTTTATCTCGTATAAAATAAGATAAACATAACCCATTATCAATTAACTAAATAATGGCGGCTTAATATCCGCCCTTAAATCCAATCATATAAGCTAATAAGTGGTTAAGTTTTGAAGTTGCCTTTGGCAGGTATATTTTGCATTGAGCTAATGTGATCGTTTTTTTTTTTTTTTTTGGAATTGTAGGTTCATGATCTAAAAGATCGAATGTTAGAATTCACAAACCAGGTTCAAGTATCAAAGCAAAGCCACGTAAAATCCCAATTAGAAAGGTTGAATGAGAAGAAAGGGTTACCAAGTTTCCTAGAGCTAAACTTAAGTCAAGATTCAGGGAATGTTAGAGACCAGAAGAACAGAGACACAGAAAGTGAACAAGAAATCAATACGATTCTTTCTCTTTCATTGTTCTCTTCTTCATCCTGAGATTCAAGGCAACAAGTACAATGCAGTGAAAAGCATAAAGACAATACCCAGTTTGAGAGTTTGTGTTTACAAAATTTCTCACCAAGGATTCGTTGGGGCTGAGTACTAAGGATCTGACCGTGTATGTCAAATAGAGCATAGAGTGAGATCTTTTAAGTACTTGCCTTTACAATCCATTTATATGCATGCATGGACTTTTACTCTGTCTTCAAACAAAGCAAAAGTTATTTTTAGTTATTTGACTTTTGATGCTGTTTACATCTGAAGGATTTACCTTGCCAATAGGCCAGTACATTGCAATAACAACAAAAGGATCCATTTATGCTTTTTACTTTCCTTCACTAAAATTTTATATGTGTGAATTGTGATTGATCTATGTACAGATTAAAAGAGGTTAACGTTTAAATAACATTTATTAATAGAAACCGTATCAAACTTGAAAGCTAACAATTAATCTCAAGGTATTTTTGGATAATACATTTTCAAGATTTGTTTCAGGTTAACCAGTGTTGTTAAGTTCGAGTTGTTCTGGTGAATGTAATTATGTTAAAATTTAGTAAAGAAAGCTTCGAAGTTCATGTGATTCTAACTAACTCGAATCAGAGTATTCGAGTGATAATTAATAAACCAATGGATATTATCCATGTTTTTTTAAAGGGCTTGTATATATACAAGAGAAGGTGTTTTGCCATAATTGTTAACCTCAACTCATAGTATTCTGAAGCTTCAGCAAACCCAAACTTTGAAATACGCGCTGTTAAATTCAAAATGGCGTAAACCAAAATGTGCTGAGAAATCTTATGTTGAATGCTACAGATGGATGTAATAGCCGTTGAATGTTAAAATTTACAAACCAGGGCCTAAGCACAGTTGGTTAAGGATTAGATTCATACCTCACAAAAGTGAGTTTGAATTTCATTGGCCGATGTAAGAACTTTGTTGGTGGGTTATATGTAATCTCTCTCATAAATTCTCAAAGAGGTTGAGCGATCTACCCTATCCCAGTGAAATTAAAACTTTATCTAACCCACCTAATTAAACTTTCTATCTCAAAAAGAAAAAGAAAAATCACAAACCAGGTTCAAGTACGAAGCAAAGTCATGCAAAAGCCCAAATAGAAAGATTGAATGAGAAGGTAGGGTCCCCGAGTTTCGTACAGGAAACCCGAATTTTCGGATAATAAATTCAAAATGGCATTGATAATAAATATTGTTAAAAGTAAAATACATTAATTTAAATATATACTAAATATTATTGATTAAATAAATTATGTCATAGTTAAAAATATATTATTTAAAGAGGAGGGTTATATTTACAAATTTTTTTTTACAAATTGCAAAAATTTGTAAGAAAATTTTTGTAAATGGATCATTCCCCTTATTTAAAACAAACTCATATAATATACTGGTAATATAAATAGTTTACAAGCATAAATTAGTTATAATGTCTGAAACTCGATAAGTGTATCGGTTATACAAGTAATAAAGTGAATGAGTAAGAGTAACGTTCCCATGAGAATTATATTTCAAGTACTAATTCATTATTTTCACTTAAGTTGGAAAATTTGATCAAGAGAGTTGAATGAAAACTAAATTTAAAAGTAAAGCAAGTAAGTAATAATAGAATTTCTTAACCATCAAGAAAACACATTTAGGGTTTTGATTTTCCCCCAATCTTCTCTCTATGTTCTGAATTAAAACCTTAATTAAACGTCATTTTTATATCGCCAATAGATTACCCTGAGTTAATTAAGACTCGATTCTTTGACATCCTAATTCTTTATTCCAAAGAATTCTAGTTCCCCGGTTGTTCTTCAAAGAAAATAAACATTACATTCAAGAATCATAAAGATAACATAATTGTCATGTCTATCCCTAGAGTCATATCATGAACTAATGATGAATTTATTTAGCCCGATGCATGTACCAACATCCCAACATCAATATCTCTTCAGCCCCCCACCCAAAACAATGAGTTCCGTGTCAATCTCGATATCGTGCATTTCTGTATATTTTTTAATTTTCTTATATATGAATATAAAAAATATCTTATAATAACAGTGCTCTTAGGAGCTACTTTAGCCCCTTGCTCAAAAAAATATTAAGAAAAATATGGCTTATTCGATAATATCTCAATTGGGTTATATGATGTTGGCTCTAGGTATGGGTTGTATTACCATACACAAATCCTAAATCAATCTATAAGATCAATAACTTATAGAAAGCATGAAGAAAAGATAAATTCATTCAATATAAAAAGAAAAGATTGCTTAAAGATTATTAAAAAACATAAAGACTTGATTGTGTTCTATCTAGCCATAACTACAAAGAAAACTAGCCTAACACATTAGAAACAATAACGTAGGAAAAGGTAAAGGCTTCCTCAAACTCCATTGATGCGATGACACGGTGAATTTTCATGGTAGCTCGTCTTCAGCTCTCAAAAGCATGAAGAATGCACTTCTCCAATGTTTGATGTGCCTCTAATGTCAAGAACCACCAAGAACTGAGTAATTTCTTTGAAGAATAGCTCAAGTAGGTGGAGGAATCCTTATTTTAGGTGAAAACAACGTAATAAGCCTTATTGGGTGCCAAACGGGAGCTACAACGCGCAAATGGATGCTGCAACTTGGTAAAACAACAACAAGTTATGTAACTGGAGCGTTAAATGCCCTTGGAGGTTTAGAAATCTTCACGTACTAACGCGTTAAAGCGAGCTATAGAGCATGTTTTAACGCGTGCTAGTAGAAAGAATTAGCTTGTTCACGTGTTTAGAATGTTAAAAGTTCTCATTGATAGCAAGTACACTGCTTTCGTATTCTGGATATAACTTGAGCTATACTCGTCTGATTGATGTGATTTTGGTGTCATTGAAAAATATAAAGATCTACATCTACTATGTTGAACACAAGATATGTAACAGCCCGTGTTAACTCGGATTGTTAACTTACTATCGTATTAAGCCACGCTTAATTAAAATGCGGAATAACTTTTTCTTTAATTCAATTATGACGTCATCAACCTTAACCAACTTGATTACTTAATCAATTTCATAAAATACTGCCTGTATGTAAATTGCAAGACAACTAACTGAATACCTCATATATAAATGTAATGTGAGTATCTAAAGTCACAGGACTACACACATAGCCTGGACCATAAATCCTGATACTTTAATACAACATTAACTAAAGAAAACAATAACAAGTCTAAGTGGCATGAACAAACCCCATTCTCACCAAATAAGGCCACAATGCCCAATATCAGTCTCCACATAATCATAACTGAAAACATAAACAACAGTCAAATAATCAGCATCCAACATGTCAGCATAACACAGATAAGTCTAACTCAACTCTGGCCTCCTGCCACCTGAGCCCTCAACATTACCTGGAGCTGAAATAACGTCCCCAAACGTGGGGTGAGATCTCTAAATAAGAAATCTCAGTAAGACAAGGGATCCTCAAGGATCTTTCACCCCAAGCTCACTTACATGTGCAATATAAGTTCAAAAGCAATATTTTCAATATTAGTTCCAAAACTATGCAGTGGAACAGATATTCGTGCCATGTGTGTTTATACAATCTACTGGCCAGAGGAATGTAGGAATACGTCTAAACCCACATGAGTACAAGGAACACCGCTTGCACCTCACCCACAGCCTCACCTTATCGTATGTACTACATACTCAGGCTTACCGTATAGGTGGACACTACATTGCATATCATAAAAGCACATTTGCATAAAATAGCTCAACAACATTCTCAATTATCAAAAGAATGTAACACAACATGCATAAACCACATCCCCATGGGACATGGTGGAACCACAACATGGCTAAACCGAGGACACGAAAGCTTACCTTGCAAGCAATCAATACAAGCCAAGAGTCCAACCACTCTCAAGTCCAAACACAGCAGTATCACAATCTGTTATGGACCAATAATATATCATTAATTATGCATCACAAGTATACAACTTAAAGACCACGCCTTTCCTTTACGTTTTACGTCTTAAGGCTTCCCACAAAGCCATAAGCCCTTAATCATGTGATTCTGACTTAGTTCATTAATTACAGAAGTTCAACTTCATTAATCTAGGGTCCACAAACCCCCAATAGCTTACTGTTCACACAGCACATCTACTGTTCTTCGAAATCCCAGGATATCCGGATATTACAAAGTGCATATCCGGATATGCAATATCCGGATATCACACTGACCATATTCGGATATACCATATCCGGATATCCAGGTCCCATATCCGGATATGTATATCCGGATATCGATATCCGGATATCGATATCCGGATATCTATTCGATAAATATCCGGGTATCTCATGACAGAATGCAGTTTCTGCATTTCGTGAATATCCAGTCCAAAGGTCCAACTTTTAACACTTGTACACGACCAATAATCCATTTTTAAGCATATACAAGTTCACTTATGTGTTGGTTACTTGTTAAACCCCTTAACATACCAAGATACCACCTTTAGGCCACTAAAACACATGATCAAGTTAAGGTGACTTACCCCAAAGCTTAATCAGCAACTCACGGTGCCATTGGATCTCCCATTGCAACTCCAAAGTCCAGCACACCCAAGGACACGAAAATGCTACACCAAAGGTTGGTTCTTGGCACCAAAGGTTCCTCCTTGGACCCCACAATAGCAAGAACAAAGCCCACAACACAAAACTCTCCAAACCAGCACTCAAGGATCCACCCAACAGTGGCTGAGTGTTCAACAAGCATCACTTCACACCTCACAACCCACCCTACTATGTGTTTGCAAGAAGAAGGAGGAAGAATCATGAAGGAAAATGGTCCAAGACTCAAGAAATGGTGAAGGAGAATCAATGAAACAGTAACCACCCTTTCAGCCACCCAAAACCCACGTAGAAGAATAATTCAGCCTAGGGTTTTGTGCCAAGAGTGAGTATTTAAAGGCAATTGGTCATAACGCACAGTATTAGCCTTAATAGCAACGCAAAAGATCTTGATCCCAAACTTTAGAATCTAGACCTACTCATTTTTCTAAGATTTGTCATATTTTTATTTTATTTTTCGGAGCACCTTTCCGGTACGCGCTTTTCCATAGCCAATATCAGTTCTGGCATCAGATCACATTATTTTGACTTGAAACTTGTTTTACAAGTCCAACATAATAATATAGTAATTATCATGCACTCGTTATAATTTTCCGGTACGCATTTATACCGGGTAGCAGAACCGGTATCTGCACTTTTCTTCCGAAAAGTGACTTTCAGTATTTTTACTCACTTTCCATAATTATTTAAGCCAAATAATAATTATTAATGTCAATTATGGAATCATTTCCTAATTATCATAATTAATCGCTTTAAATCCTTCTAGCTTTACCATTGTTTCAATTCAACTCAATTGTCCTACAAAATAAGCAAGAATAATTCACATGAGTTAATAATTCAAAGTTAATATTTTTCAGCCAAATAACTCTAAGTTTTCATACTTTTGACTTGATATAATAGTGATTATTTTAGTCCTTCAAAATATTATAAACTATGAATTTATCATATAACTTCACAATAATTATAAACGACTAATGCAATGGTAAGTTGTGTGATTTCATTTATAATAATGTAAATTCCGTCGAAAAATTTATTACCTACGAAGACTTATTCGACGGCTTCTTTTCCGTCGAAAATTCCGTCGAAAATGTCATTTTCGACGGAATTTTTATCATTTTCGACGGAATTTTTCCGTCGAAAAAAAAGCATTTTCTAGTATAATTATACCTTTTTATAACTAATTAAACCTTTTAATATATACAAGATATTGTACAGTTTCAAATTCATTTTTCATATTAAATTTTTACAAGTATAAAAAAAAAAAATTCCGCAAAAAAGTTTTACTTTTTGTTCAATTTTTTGGTTAACTTTTGTTTAAATTAATAATGAAATTCTAGAATTTAGATATTGGTTTGGTTCCCATTAATAAACAAATCGTTTATTAAGATTAGGTAGCATATGTTGTAAGGCGGTTAATCTCTTTGATGGTCGGAATTTTCTGTCAAATTTTACATTGACTTTGTCTCGTACACTAAATAAAGTAATGATGATTAGATAAGGAATGATATTCTTACTACCAAATTTTTTTACTACTAACTTATTACCTATCTAATCACCATTGAATCAAAGAAGACAGAGAATGTTAAAAAAAATTTGAAAAAAGAGAAAATATTGATACAATGATTATTAGATAGGTAATGAATTGGTAGTAGAAGATTTTGGTAGTAAGAATATACTTCCTCTTATTATTAGATAACATTCTGATGAGCTTATCCTTTAAATAACCAGATATATAATACTCAAAACGAAATCTAGATGCTATCCGAAAGTCCTTATGACAGTACATTGACAACAAACGCATAGAAACAATACTCTAAAGTTAGGGTATCACTAAAAGAAATGACACCAGAATACTATTGCAAACTAATATTTTTAAGATCTTATCACTAATAATTACGATCGATACCCTATATAACGCAAATCCTTGTTCAGGTCTAAACATCCTTTTAGAAGAAAAAAAAAAAACAGGGTCAATTTATTACATAGATACTATTTGTTTGAAAAATGGCGGGTGGAACTTTTGTTGCTTCTGGAGATGGACGACAATACGAGGGAAAGGTGACAGCATTCGTGTTGGTGACATGTTTTGTTGCGGCCATGGGAGGTCTTCTGTTCGGTTATGATCTTGGCATTACAGGAGGAGTTACTTCCATGGAACCATTCTTAATAAAGTTCTTTCCATCTGTTCATAAACAAATGATCAAAGATGAAACACAACACGAGAGTCAGTATTGCAAATTTGACAACCAACTCCTTACATTGTTCACCTCTTCCTTATACCTTGCTGCTTTGGTTGCTTCTTTCTTTGCTTCCACAACCACTAGATTGATTGGCCGCAAGCCTTCCATGTTCATTGGTGGCTTGTTTTTTCTTGTTGGCGCACTTTTGAATGGATTCGCCGTCAACATTGAAATGCTCATCATTGGTCGTTTGTTGCTCGGCTTCGGTGTCGGATACTGTAATCAAGTAAGAATTAATTAGTATTGATTTTCTCATCTAATGTTTGAATACATAGAAATTAATTGTTACTAATTATATATTATCTTTTACACAATGAATGACAGTCTGTACCAGTGTATTTATCTGAAATGGCTCCAGCAAAGATCAGAGGAGCACTTAACATGGGATTTCAAATGATGATCACAATCGGCATTCTGGTTGCAAATCTCATCAACTATGCGACTGCTAAGCGTGAGAATGGATGGAGAATTTCTTTGGGTGTTGGAGCTGTTCCAGCAATCATGTTGTGTGTAGGATCTATTTTCTTAGGTGACACACCGAATTCAATGATTGAAAGAGGCCAACATGAAAACGCTAAGGCAATGTTGAGAAAGATACGTGGCACTGATAACATTGATGAAGAGTACCAAGATCTCATTGATGCTAGTGAGGCAGCAAAGAGGGTTGAACACCCATGGAAGAACATTGCGGAGAGAAAATATAGGCCTCAACTCATATTTTGCTCTTTCATTCCATTTTTCCAGCAACTCACCGGCATCAATGTCATTATGTTTTACGCACCTGTCCTTTTCAAGACTCTTGGCTTTGGTAATGATGCTTCCCTTATGTCTGCGGTTATCACAGGTGGTGTTAACGTGCTTGCCACATTCGTTTCCATCTTTACTGTGGACAAGTTTGGAAGAAGGATTTTGTTCCTTGAAGGTGGATCCCAAATGTTTATTTGTCAGGTAAAAACCACAACCACACATATAAATCTTTTAAAATTTCACAATAATCATATATTTATGTACAGTGAGGCATGATATGTTAGTCAATGTTATACTAAATCTTGATTATTGATCCCATTTATTTCTAATGATTTTAATGATACAAATAGAATAAACTGTTAAGATTGTGTGCATGAGCTAGCATTGATTAATTTAAAAATCATAATGTTCGGTTGTAGATTGCGGTGGGAGCGATGATTGCTGCGAAGTTTGGTGTGAGTGGTGAAGGGTCGTTCAACAAAGGAGAAGCAGACCTTCTATTGTTTTTCATTTGTGCATATGTAGCTGCATATGCATGGTCATGGGGTCCATTGGGTTGGTTGGTGCCAAGTGAAATATGTTCTCTTGAGGCTAGATCTGCAGGGCAAGCTACTAATGTTGCAGTGAACATGTTGTTCACCTTTGCCATTGCTCAAGCCTTTCTCTCAATGCTTTGCCACTTGAAGTTTGGCCTCTTCTTCTTCTTTGCATGCTTTGTTGTTATCATGACACTTTTCATTTTCTTGCTCTTGCCTGAGACAAAGAACGTACCAATTGAAGAAATGAATAGGGTGTGGAAGTCACACTGGTTCTGGGGCAAATTCATTCCCGAAGATGCTGTCAATGGTGGCGGTAATCACCAGGCCACTGCTTGAAGTTGATCAAGAAATGAATATGAGAGAAAGAAAAATAAATAATAAAAGGCAAAACAAAAGAAAGTGTGTGAGACATTGAGTAAACTGTGTACCCTTTTAGGACCACTTGTCCAAAAATCATTCCCACCTCTCACTACTAGATAAAGGATAAAGGATTCCTTGTCCATCTCAAGGTTGTATGTTTGTGTGACATTTTTTTTTTATTTTTTTTTCTAATACAGAATGTTTGTGGTATTTCGAGTTCTTGGAAGTACTATTAAGTACTTAAAAACTTCGGAATCTTCCCTTGTGGTATAAGGATTGTGAAAATTTTCTTGGTAAAATCAAATTATCAAGATTTTAAATTATGAAGCAAAATCGCATTTCAGAATACCAATGCCGATGCAGTTGTGCTGTTCCGTTATAAGATTGGGATGAATTACAAATTTTTAATTTTGTTCAGGTTCAATTGTCGGATTTGAATTTGTGGATCGTCTCTTGATTCATAGAGGTTAGTTTTGTAAAATTATTCCACGTTTTCAACAATATTTGTCAATCAACCAAATATACAATCAGGGAATTTAAGCCAACATTCTTAGAATTATTTTGGTTTACCGAACAATTTTTTGATAACATTCTATTGAAAATCATTTTCCCACATCAGTTTCTCTATCCCCTGTCACCATCCCCTTCTCCACCAAAAGAAAATAAAATGAAAGTTGAGAAGATTATCTACATGAGTTGGAATCTTCCTATAGCCAACGGAATGGTTATCGTTATAAGTACTATACGATGGTTCCTCATCTACTTTTACAAAGAGTTGAATGAAACAAACTATATGGTCATATATATATATATATATATATATATATATATATATATATATATATACACTCATCATCTCATATTTTCTTCATTTGACTATAATACTTACGTATACATATTTTTTTTTTGGTAAAGAAAAGATTAAGGTTAGACCCCGGTATGCCACTAGGGTTAGAGAAAACCTCTCAATCTCTTTAAAGATTTCTAAGATGGATTATATATCACGCATCAACAAAATTCTCACATCGGCATCGGGATTTGAACTCACGCCCTTATGGGACATGGACCAAACCCTTAGCCAATTGTGCCCATCTTTGTTGGCTGACTACTGTACTTCTAGGTTCACCTCAATCTTTTTTCCCACATTTATATTGTGATTGTATCAATATAGATGTTAGGGATATAAGAGAAATCACTTCTATATTTTGATCACTAAATTTACCTAATAATTAAATAATAGGATACATTTGATAATTAAATATGTATATTACCACTACAAAAGAAAAGGAGTTTAGCCACGGTAAAAAACGTGGCAAATGGCAACAAAACCCGTGACAAAGTCAGTTAGCCGCACTTCCATAGCCCGTGTGTAATGCTGGCGTTACATTTGTTTAGCTACGGGATTTTTTCTAGTTAGCCATGATATTGTAAGATTATTTAGCTACGATCATTCTTGATATTAGCCACGAAAATAACCATGGCTAATTGTGTCCATTATATAAAAAAAATATATCAACATCGCATTTAATTTCGGATTTCTTATCTCGCTGCTGATGCGAGAAAATAAAAACCAAATGAATAACACAACAAATATTACAAGATGCATCCTAAAACATTTGAAATAATGATTAATAGGCATTATATTCAACTTGACTTTGTTCCTTTGATAACCTTCACATCCCTGCAAGAGAAATTCTGGTACTAACAACAACAAAAATATTAATATATTCCGGCCCTTTTGTAATTTGTATGAAAGACCATCACAACAAGCTACATATGATGAACAGAGTCATTAAACATATGAAATTATTAAAACAATAAAGGAAAAAGAGGAAGAATAACTCCAGTAGACATAAAATATTGCCAAGTAAAAGAACATAAGAACAACATAAGTTATTTGAATCACATCAAGTCCGTCATATCTGAAGATCTAAACCCTTATACAGTTTACTAAAAATGAGAGGTTTAATATTAAAAAAAGGGGAATTTGTACTACACCAATACAATTTTTCCAGTTCCCTTACAGGTACCACAAGCACTCTATATTCTAAATATGCCAGCTTGTGACTCAAGTACACTCACCTAACCAAATGGTGAAAATAAGCCATGCATTATAATTTCAAGTTATATCAAGTATCCTCATATAAATTTCAAGTTCTCCATGAAACAGAGATCCCCAAATTAAATCTTATTATTCTCTCCTTTTCTTATTGTGCCTTCTCATGCATTATAACTCATATATTTATCCTATAATTTATCCTAATTTAGTTAAATAGTAGAAGTATAACACCTCGCAATTTTAAATTAAGTATTTAAAATGTTAAATGAGTGATTAAGTGAAGAATTAGTGAAAATCCTAAAGATTAGGCCAAAATACAAAGAAAGGGCAAAACGGTAATTAGCCAATACACAACCCTATGAAGAAAAAAAATTGAGTAGAAGGTCTCAGATGGTAAAAATAACCATGGAAATGGATTCAGAACGAAAAATTGAGTGGATAGGCAAGTTTCAGAAAAATCAGTGAATAGTATTTTTCGCGGGTAAAAATACCGCGGTACGATTGCACCGTAAAACGTGCCAATTGAGTTTTGAGCTCTAGGTTTCAATTATGAGTTATAAATGGTTTATAGAGTTAGGAAATACGATTTCTGGAAATATTTGATGGAATTAAGTCAGTTTGGGGAAGTGTGCCTACGACGCGCGAAATAGCTTAAAATAGTGTTTTCTCCGAATGACCGAAAAACTCCGGATTCATCTGATAAAGTATGATTACGGGATAATGGTCAATGTAAAAAATTAGAGTTTCTAAATAAGTTTTGAATTTACGAACGTTTAGTGAAATCGGAGGGAAATTCGGATGAGTTTTAAATCGCGTGGGACCCGTCCCACTTAAGTTTCACTTAGCCACCTCACCACCTTCACTATTTATCATCCTCTCCTTTTCTTCTCTCTCTCCCTTGCGCGCTAACAGCCCCTCTCCCTCCCTCATCTATGCAAGTTTTTCTTTGCTTCATAACTTAACCATTTCTCAACCAAATTCAACAAAGTTTGTCTTGAATCTTGATAGAAAACACCTCCTAAACACATTGGTACCACTTTCAAGCCTTGAAATCACGTGTGAGAGGAGATCTACCCAGTTTTCAGTCACGGTTTTGGGAGGAGATTTTGTGTTCTTGGAGCTTATAAGTGCTCCAATTGTGGAGTATTGTTAGGAGGAGTCTTATACATACCATTTGGGTGAGTGATCTTTCATTTTAATTGGTTGAATGTGGTGATTTGATTTTGAGGCCTAAACTTTGCATGTTTGATGTGTGATGTTAGAGAGCTCAATTGGAAAATGTGTATTAGAGGATAATGTCTTAGAATGATGCATTAAAGCTAGAAATGCAATAAAAATTATTGAGGGAAAATGTTGATTTTAACTTAGTGAAAATTTGAGGTGTCATGACTTTGAGTTTTGAAAATGTGTTAGAAGTGTATTGGTGAGTTGTTGTATGATTGTATGATGGTATAATAGAATGATATGAGGTGTGGAGTGGTTAAAATTGATGGAAATTCCTTGGATGCGAATTAGTGTGCAAATCGGCCTTTAGGCTAAAAGAGGTGAAATGATGTTGTGTGAATTGCTTGGATGATGTTTCATGCTTTACATGGTAATTAGATGGGTTGTGTTGTGGTTGTAAAGTGGAAGAACCAATGAAAAATAATGAGTGGTGTCATTTGGCATAAAAGAACCTAGAGGGAAAGATTTAGCAAACGATGCGTAAAAGACGTAAAACGGAGAAACGACGATTGAACTATCCTTTTGGCAACCTATGGAAGTATAATAAAATGAGAAAGAAAATTTAGAAAAAATAAATCACTAAATTGCACTAAGATGGCCAAACCATCAAGGAGGATGGGGAGGATTTTGTGCTTTTCGCGTTTTGTTGAAATTTGACGTATACTGACGGCTGTATATGTTTGCATAAGTTGTCGTACGTTGACTTGAACTCTCAAAAGTGAATCAGTGGATTGCCCTTGGTCCTAGACCAAGTGGATTGAGGTAAGTTATTGAACCAATGCATGTTAATTGTAAATTGCATGTATTGTGTGAGTTGTAAGTGATTGGGAATGTCCTCTGTGTAGGCATTCAGTGGTGTACCAAGTGTGAGGAGTAAGCTGCAGCGGAGCTTGTGGAAATAAGTATAAGGTAACCTCTTGGTACTGGGGCTTGTTCCCCTTGGTGTTCCACCACACCCATTGAGGGTGATGGTAGGAAGTGTGTATGAGTAGTGTAGAACAACATAAGCATGCATGTTGCATTTATGAGGGTACTTATGTACCGGATCACTGGTCAGTAGATAGTTAGCCTTCGGGAAAGTTCCGGACTTCCACTGGATAGGTCTCCGAGAGGGAGTTCCAGTTGACCCAGGGTCGTGGTGTGTAATCTGGATAGGAGCACACTAGGAAGTCTTGGGTGTATATGGATGGGAGGGGTACCTTGGTTGTGGTTCTAGGAACACCTTGGATGATACAGGCTTATATGCTGAGGACGTTGTGTGGTATGGTAGCTACCAGCCCGCTTGGTCGTAGTTTGTATTCTGATATTCCCCTTTTCTCTAAATCATTTGCTTTATCCCGTTTTAAGTAATGT